>OU015497.1:121798110-122047084 GCA_907164885.2 Dolomedes plantarius | reverse complement strand
CCAAAAGTTAAGAAAGCACGAAAAGGACGAATTGGAAGAGGGGGAAGACCGCTGTCTTAACAGATTCCCCATACAAAAAGAGTTAGAACTTGTTCCATGTGCAAAAAATGGGCACACAATTCCTGTGCGGCAATAGATAGAGAAGATGATGAGGCTATCCTAGTGTGTGAATTTTGTGAATAGGCTTAAGGAAAGGACACAGTCAATGAAAACCGTAACCTTAATTAAACCTTTATACTCACTTAAAACTAAATAAATATAGAGTAAAGATATTTTTTTCTGAATTTCCACTAGTTTATATGTTTTTAAAATTAATTGTCCTTACCACCCCGTTCTGCCCCGTGCCCGGGGCAGAACGGGGCAATTAACATAATTTTCTGTAATTGAAAATAAAAATATTGTTCTTTTATTTTCTTACAATATTATTGTATTTTTGTGATTATTATATAATAACGTATTCATAGAAAAATTTGCAGATCTCTCAGTTAACCCTTTTGTATTTTTAAAACACATTTTCAACTTCGTATCGCGTTCTACCCCGGGTTCCCCTATATATTAAATTCAAAGATATAGTTGTTGAATATGGAAGATATAGTTGATATAAAAGGAACTTAAACTGTTCACAAACACATATATAAGATTAAATATGTGCAAGTATGAGAGGTCCGAAATAATAATATTTAAAAAGGGTAAGAAACGTTTTTTAAGGTGGATAGTTCCAATTTTCCAAAGAATGAGGAGAACATAGATAAATAACTTAAAATATTTCTTTTAAAATCCATATTCACGATGCCAGACAGCAACAGCAAACATGCAAAAACATACAATATAGCTTAAGTACACAATAGAATTTTTTTTACTGTGAACTTTCCCAAAAGTTCTAAGATAAAAGTTCTACCTGAATATCAAATTAAACAATTTACTGCAATACATTAAATTTTAAAAAAAGTAAATGCATGGTTTCCTAAGGTGAAAAACAATTTTGTCTTGATTATGATAGACGAATTAGGGAAAAAAGGGTTTATTATGCCCAACTTGACAAAAATTTACGAGAGAGAACAGATTATTATAAGTATTTGACCTCTAACCAAATCATTTTATGAAGGTCGTAAGAATAACAGAATGAAATACGTATACCACACTTGATAAAAATGCCCGAAAGTCTCATGCTTTAGTATAATATTCATGATGTTATGAATATTACCCGTTTTGAAAGATGATTCTTTTAGTTATATATGATTGAAAAGACTATATTTTTCTTCAACGAGAACATCGTAATGAATTGCATTGTCAATGCAATATCTTAATATCTGGATGAAAAAATCGTAGAAAAGAATCGAAAGAGGATACAGCATCTCTTGGCATTATTCTTATAGAGTCTCATAACAAGGAATCCCCTGACGGTAAACCAGAGTTATAGATGAACTTTGAGTAAATCTTGAAAGAGAAATGAAGAAATGTCTGATTCCATACTTGCGAAAATTAAGTGAATTCACTGAAACTCTGTATCCAAGAAATCAGAATAATTAAGCTTAAACTGAGCAGACCAAAAGGATTTATTTTCGTAAAATAAAATCTTAACTTTACCTACTGAGTCATTTATGTCAGTAAATTTTAGTATTTCATTTAAACTTTATTATATATAAATCCAACTGCATTTTAATGGGTAAATGATTTGAACTCTTAGCTTTGATTAAATTTTCTAGTAATTGGAAAGGATTCACTCTTTTCGTGTGAGTCACGCTTTTCAAGGATTCAAGCTTTTCATTTCATTTTTTTCTCCCGCATAATTTATTTCGAATACGACATCTATCTGATCACATACTCTAGATCAGTGGTATTCAACCTGTGTTCAACGGAACCCCATAAGGGGTTTCCGTGACGCTTTTTAATTATTTTCCAGTACCAGTGTACCATTGGCCTAACTTCTGCGCACAAAGTGGTAGGGGTTGGTCTACTTTGCATGAAGGGAGAAAAAGGCATCGTTGTTCAGTTCTGATTTGCCTTGTATCGCGCATCTTGATTTATTTGCCTTGAGGTCGAATACAACTTTTACAGATTAACTGCTACTAAAGGTAAACAACTGAAATTAATATTTATAAAAGTTACTTGTGAGGTGAATTACTATCTGCTTTTCAAAGAAAAGGTATCTTAATTTTTCAAATTATACGTAAAGGTAATGTTATATCGTTTTTTTGTTGTTTTGTTTTTCTATAATACGAAAGGGAGGTAAAAAAAATTGCACTTTATCAAAATTCGGAGAAAAACCTGAACGAAATCGTTATTTTTTTTAAAATTCGGAATGAAAACCGAAACTCTGAATGGAAAAAATAACCGTTTGATTTATAATAGAACTTTTGTTGCAAATTACAATTACATAAAATTGGGCTCAAGTACAATTTCGACAAAAACATTTTCTATAAATAGAATAATTTTCTTTATAATTTGTGAATTATTATTTATTAATTATTTTATAGGATTTTGTTTCCAAAAATATAATGGATAAATGGTTGAAGACCAGAAAATTAAAAGATAATTATAATGAAGAAATTACGGAAACCAGAAATAATGTTTCAAAGCAAACCATTTCTGAACCTTTGACTTCTGGACTTCTATCTTTAAAAAAAGGACCTAACACAGAACAAGGAAGTTCCTTCGACAGAAAACATTCATAAAAAACGCAAATACGACGACTCTTATTTAAACTACGGATTTTATTGGACTGGCAATGAAAATGAACCAAATGGATTGTGTGTCGAATGTGAAAAAGATGTGATTAATAGTAGTTTAAATCCAGCAAAATTACAAAGACATTTAAAGACGATGCACCCACAATTAAAAAATAAAAACATTGAATATTTTAAATGAAAACGGGTCGAGCTTAAAACGAGAGGGCATGAATTTTCAAAATATATGTTGAATGATAATAAGGCATCATTGGTAGCCTCCTACCGCGTTAGTTATCGAATTGGTAAACCAGGAGAAGCTTACACGATTGGGAAAACATTAATCAAACCTTGTGCTAAAGATTTAATTATGTGTAAAATTGGGGGAAAATTTGCAAAAGAAATTGATAGTGTGCCACTTTCTGATACAACTGTTGCTAGACGTATTACAGATCTATCAGATTTTTGTGAGAAAGAACTAATATGTCGTTTAAAAAAATCTTCTTGGATTAACATTACAATTAATACTGCCAAACCAGCAACATCGGTAGACAAGTCTACCGATGTTGCTGGTTTAGCAGTATTAATTGTTCTTGTATGTTATGTTTTCGACGCAACTATTTACGAGTATTTACTCATGTGTAAACCTCTTCCAGGTAAGACTACAGGTGACCAAATTTTTGAAACGATCAACGCCTATATGAAAAAGCATAAATTATCTTGGGATTCATGCTTCCATACTTGCACCGATGGTACAAAATCGTTGCTCGGGGTAAATAAATATGCAATATTGTGAATAAAAGCAATAGTTAGTCACATACAACATTCTCATTGTTGCCTTCCTCGTCATGCTCTTGCAATTAAACGAATGCCCACTAATTTGAAAGATGTTCTTGATAATGTAGTTAAGATTGTCAATTACATCAAATCAAGAGATTTAAATTCCCGGTTATTTAAACTACTTTGTGAGGAATTATATAGTGAGCATAAGACATTACTTTTGCACAAAGAGGTACGATGGCTATCTCGTGGAAAATTTCTAAATCGATTCTACGAACTGAAAGATGAAATAAGAATTTTTTTAACTGAACATAAACATGAATTTTCGGATAAATTAAACGACGAAAATTGGATGCAAAGTATGGCATATCTTGCTGACATTTTTTTTCCATTTTGAATGAAATGAATATTTCATTGCAAGGAACCACAACAAATATCTTGAAAGTTAATAATAAAATTGAAGCAATAATTTCGAAGCTCGATCTATGGAAAACATACGTAAATTGAAACGATTTGCAAAGTCTTCAATAACAGAATGATTTCTTGCCATCAAACGAGCTTTTTCTTAACAGTGCAGTTCAAAAATTGATTGTAGAACATTTATCCCATTTGCAGAAAACTTTTAGAAATTATTTTCCGTCAACTGAATTGTCATATATGTGGATTAAAAATCCATTTAAAAATTGTAATTTAGAAGAAGATAATGATTTGCCCTTAAAAGAAAAAGAACAATTGATTGAAATAACAAAAGTTTACACGTTGAAGGCGAAATTTGAATCAGAAGATTATTTAATTTTTGGTTGGATGTTTACAAAGAATATCCGGAAGTGTCTGATCGGTTTGTGAAAATGCTCATGCCATTTGTTACTACATACCTTTGCGAACGAGCTTTGTCGACATATGTTAGTACAAAAACTAAATATAGAAACGCCTTAGATGCGGAACCTCAAATTCGTTTGCAGATTACTACCATTTCTCCAGATTTAGAACGGCTCTGCAGACAGAAACAGGCACAACAAAGCCATTACCTCTTTATTAAATTCAGTTTGTTTAGTTTTGTTTGTTTAAACTTAGGACCATGGTCCTAAAAAATTTGCTTCCTTTTTCCCATGTAGACAATAAAAACGTGAATCAAAATGGTTTTATAATGATTTTGCTAAATTTCTTAAATTGAATTATGTACTTTATATATCGGAGCGAATCTTTACTGTTTTCAGTAAAACAGATTAACCTTAAGCATAGATACCTTTATTGCAACTTTTTGCTTTAGGGTTCCAAGAAAATTTTATTTAAACTGTAGGGTTCCGCAAACGTAAAAAGGTTGAAGACCACTGCTCTAGTTGATGTTCATTATTCTCTGATTTCATCTGTTTTATACCAAATTTTATAAAATTTGTGGATAAGTCAAGAAGTTGTATTTTCTACTGGTAAAAAATCAGAAGAAAGCGTTTTGCTAAAGAATAAATAAATAAATAAAGAGTTTGTACTAAAAAAGCATGATTTAATGTATTTGAATGTTTTACTAGGGAAAACAGTGAACGAAAGAATAATTCAAAGAAATTAATTATGAATCTAAGGAAAACAGCGAAACAATTCAAAAGCAAATTCTAGCGTTTACAACAACCGAAACAATTGTTTTACAAACACTATTATGCATTATGTCAACTATATTAGTGCACATACAAAAAATGGAATACAATTAAGAGAGAAACTTTTAATTTAATGCTACTTTAAAATTAAAAAAAAATTCATAAATTCCATGCTACAATATTTCTCCAACGAAATACTTTTAATTAATGAGGTTAGATTCTAACAGACATCTTGTAATAAGCTTACGTAAATAAAAGTCTTATTTCCTAGGAAACTTTTCTTTATATTTTACCTTATTATCTGAAAAAAAAAATCACCTGTCAGAAGAATTTTAAAGCTTACAGTTTTAGAGAAGGTTTCATAACAGTGTTTTGCTTTTATTGCCTTTGCTGAGTATTAATTAAAAAGACTGCCTCATATCTGTATTTGGGATGTAAAAAATTATGTTTGTGAAAAACAAAAAGGAAAAGTGTCACAACAGATAAAAATAAATCAAAATTCACATGATTGTTATCAATATGTATTATGATATCCCTGGCAATCACTTATTTCGGAGTTTTATTAATATACTAGCTGAATCCCCGTACTTCGCTACGGAGTACATTCAAATTATATACAACGGTCAATGTATGCAATTAATGACAATATATATATACGTATATATATATATATATATATATGTGTATATATATATATATATATATATATATATATATATATATATATATATATATATATATATATATATATATATATATATATATACACACTCATGGACAAAAAAATTAGCGCACCAAGAAATAATTGCAGGATCATAACGATACTTGCAATGAAGGTACATGTCGGGGAGGTATGCAAATGATTAGAAATGCAGCGTGATTGCGCATTACGTACATCCGATAGAGGGCGTTGAACATCGTACTTTGTGGAGTATAAAACAGGTAATCAAAGCTTTTTTGAGTGTGCTGAATCATTTACAAAGGAAGAGCTGAGATAGACATGCCATTACGCCGTGTTCGAAGACAATATAAGGAGTTGTCGCAGTTTTAGAGGGGGAGAATCGTCGGGATGATGGAAGCTGGGTGGTCATCTAGGCGAGTAGCTCGTCAATTAGGCCGCTCTGATTTCGTTGTGAGGAGGTGTTGGGACCAGTGGACCCGAGAGATGTCATGTACACGAAGACCAGGCTCAGGACGCCCTCGACAGACCAGTCGTCGAGAAGACCGCCACATCGTAAGAAATGCACGCGTACAGCCAACTGCTTCATCGGCTGCCATCCAGGCACAGGTAGCACCTTAACTAGGGGTCTCTGTGTCTTCTCGAACTATAGGAAGATGCCTGGCTGAAGGACAGTTGGTATCGCTGCGCCCATTACGTGTGCTGCCCTTGACGCCCACCCATCGACGCCTCCGTTTGGAGGTTTGCCGCGCACGAGGAAACTGGACTGCAGCGGAATGGA
Source organism: Dolomedes plantarius (assembly GCA_907164885.2). Taxonomy (NCBI): domain Eukaryota; kingdom Metazoa; phylum Arthropoda; class Arachnida; order Araneae; family Dolomedidae; genus Dolomedes; species Dolomedes plantarius. The sequence goes on along the minus strand of OU015497.1, from coordinate 122,040,589 downwards.
ACCAGGTCGTCTTTAGCGACGAATCCAGATTCAATCTCGGCAGTGATGACAATCGTGTTCGTGTGTGGAGAGCCCGTGGTGAACGCTTCAATCCTGCCTTTGCTGTACAGCGACACATCGCTCCCACAGCTGGTGTGATGGTATGGGGTGCCATTGCCTACAATACACGGTCACCCCTAGTATTGTTTCATGGCACCATGACAATTCAGCGGTATGTTCATGAAATCCTGCAACCACATGTGTTGCCACTCATGCAACGGCTCCCAGGAGCCATTTTTCAACAAGACAATGCTCGGCCTCATACGGCAAGGGTGTCACAAGACTGTCTCTGCACTGTTACTACCCTTCCTTGGCCTGCCCGATCAGATTTGTCTCCAATCGAGCATATCTGGGATCATTTGGGACGACGAGTTGGGCATCCCACGAGTTTGAACGAACTAGAGGCAAGGTTACAGCAAATATGGAACGAAATGTCTCAAGACATCATACAGAACTTGTATGACTCAATGGCCGATCGTATCGCATCGTGCAATCGCGCTGAAGGGGGTCCAACGGAGTATTAACTCCTCCGTTCTTTTGCCTTTTTCTCTGAAATAAATTATAATTTTTCTTTGATTTTCTTATCATTTACTTATATCAATGTAGTCATTACGTATGTAAAATTTCGTTTCATTTTGACGACTCATTCTTGGTGCGCTAATTTTTTTGTCCATGAGTGTATATATATATATATATATATATATATATATATATATATATATATATATATATATATATATATATATATATATATATATATTTATAAAAAATCGTATCGGATATTTTTATAGACAAAATAATGTAGAAGAAAAAATTCAAATTAAATCTAATAGAACATACTAAAGAATATAGTACAGTTAATATAGTATAGTTTGCGGAATATTTCTTTTACTGTAATATTTTTTATATTTTTTGGATAATGTCCAATCGTCTGCCGCATTAAGAAGAACAAAAATATTTTTTTGTTAATTTATTTCTTTGTTATGCACGTGACGATAAATTAATTTAAAGTATCACAAACAAAAAAGAAACCACGTGATCAGCATTTAATAAATTAAATTCAAAAATTAATCTTTAAAAATTCACCAAAAATCAGAAAAGGGAGGTATAGATTCGAAAAAGATTTCATTCTAAAGGACTTTTTAGGATCTTTCTCGTGATTTAAATTTTATAACCCTCAGATTATTATTTTAAATGCAAACTTCAAAAAAGTTACAAAAACAGCTTAAAATTCAATTTAAAAAAATCTAAGAATTTTTCAAAAATCTTTCTTAGTGCACCCCTACACTTTAAGAAGAATCGCCATGCAAAATTTCAGCCCTTTAGGTCCAGCGGTTTGGTCTGTGCATTATCTGTCAGTCAGTCAGTTACGGAACTGTTTTATATATATATAGATGACTAAAAAAGTGCTATAAAATTACTATTAAAAATTATTTGAAGAGATTGTTCCTTACTAGTGTTACTATATTTATTTAAGGAGATTGCTATACGGCTCCCAAACCAGGCTAGTTGTCCTAAGTTTAGAGGTAAAAATATGAGACAGAATGTGTAGCAGTTTGACCAGTCTTTGTTACTTTGGCATAGTTTTTTGGCATAGTCTTTGTTACTTTGTAATCTTTGTTACTTTGGCATAGATTTTAAAGCAGATTGACCAGTCTAATTGTTAGTGCATTGAAAGTCACTTATCATGTAATTACTACAGTAAATAATCTATTACTTGCGTTTAAATGAATGCTCAGTGTTTTGAATTAAACTTCATTTACGAATGAATACATCTTAAATAAGAACTTTAAATATGAGAAATGCATTGTTTCTTTTCGAAACACAAAACGACTCAAAATATTTAAATCAATAAAAATACTTTATTCACGAAGCGTTACTTAACGAAAATTTAAACTCTACGTAACGTTTAAACAAGGAAAAGAAAATGCAATTCAAAGTAGGTGATTAAAGTTCCTTTCTTATTCTGCCCTATTAATGCATCCTCTTGTATTTATTTCCTAATGTAATCCCAAACAAAAGCGGAGAATATAGAAAATACTTACGGGACTCAAGTGTTTCTTTTACAGAATAGGATTCATTAGAATTACAATTCAATGCCGCTTTGAAATTCAGAATCTTTTGCCCCCATTAAAGATAAAGTTATTCAATGAAATGTCAAATGAGAAACGGAAGATTCTTACATTTTCCTTAAGGATAATCTACTTAATAAAATGAATCAGATTCAGCGATAAAATTTGAAAGAAAATGTCATGTTATCTATCGATATTTCTTGTATAATTTATGCATACTATATTCACTCATATAGGTGTAGCATCAGATGCAGAAAAATGTTTCATGGAAAGGTCCAATCTAATTGTTTTCCTGAAAGAATAGATGAAATTAGATAGTTCTGAGAAAAGTCAGCCTGAATATATGCAGTCTGTAAGACAATGTATTGGACAAATTGTTTAAAAATTAAACTTTATTTCTTTACAAAAAGGACAGTTGCATAATGAAATCATTTTAATTTCCATAAAAATAGAAAATAGGGATAATTTTAATAAACTTTTGAAACTATATTAATTATACAAAAGTTTATACTACAAGTTACCTTTGTTGTAAGTGTTGGTTTGGGTTTTAAATGCTAAAAGATGGCTGTGGATAGACTTTACGAAACCGAAGTGAAATCCTATATAATAGCCGGAATAATATCACATATTCTTCTTAAAAACCTATAAAATGTTCATGTAGGTATAACACATATTGACTTGTAGTGTTAATTTTTATAAAATTAATGTAGTTTCGTAAATTTTTAAAACTATCCGAATTTTCTATTTTTATGGAAGTTAAAACGATTTTAATATGTAACTGACATTTTTGTAAAGAAATAAATTTTAATTTTTGAACAATGTGTCCAATGCATTGCCTTACAGACTGATTATAATCAGACTGACTTTTCTCATCTAATTTCATCTATTGAACTATCTAATTTCATCTATTCTTTCAGGAAAACAATTAGATTGGACTTTTTCACGAAATAATTTTCTGCATCTGATGCGAAACCTATATGAGTTAAATAATAAAGATGCAATATGTGTCATGGAAAGTTAGGTACTAAACACTAAATGAAATAAGAATCAGTACCATGGTATCACAACAAAGTAGTTGAAATGAATCAATGGACTCCGACATCATTAACAAATATACTTTGCATTTGAAGCAACAGATGAAATTTTTAGGAAATGCTTAGTATAAATAAGGCTTATTGAAACCATTAACTGGTGAAGGTTTTTTAAAGCAACACTGAAAAAAAACTTGAGAATTTTCTTCCAAGAAGAATTATTTTGTAGTCAAAAGGGTCTAACAAATTTTAGACAAGTAAGAACACCGAATTTATATTTACTCTAGATCTAGTAGATTTAATTTCATGCAGAGAAACTTTTTCGAGAGTTGTAAGATCTCGCTTTTGCATAGTGTTCTTGTTTGCAGTCCTAAATAATTTTATTCGTAGACAACTTAACGTCACGCGAGAAGGAATATAAATACAGAGTTCTGACTTTATTACCCATGAATCCTCCTATTTATAATCTTTTGAGACCTATTAACCAGAAAAGTAAAATGTTACAATCCTGTCAAATATGTTCTTTTATAGAAAATGCCTTCAAAATAAAAGGAGAATTTCAGGGCCAAGGATGATTTGTACATATAGAAAATAATCTTCTGCAAGCTGTGAGAGATACTAACGTGACTCTTAGTATATTAAATTTTGAAACTGAATATGTACTTACGCTGAGAGTAAAAATGATTTCAAAAGACTGCATAAGCAAAATCATTATCAGTATCCTGTAAAACTTACTTGTATATCCTTGTATATGTGATCACTTGTATATCACTTGTATATGTGATTATACGTCAGTATAATAACAGTTATAAGGATGCTAGGTACAATAAAAACTGATGAGCAACATTACAGGTATTTAGCTCAAAATTTTCAATAGACCTATTTTGGGCATTAGATAGTTTGATAACTACGTTACTAGAAAAAGTATTGAAGGTATTGAATTTACGAGTAGTTTTCTCATCAGTTAGGTCCTACGACTCCAGATATTTTACTTCGTAATTTATATATTTAAGAATATTCAGATTATTTTACAAATAATAGTTTCGTTATCAATGTTTTAAATGATAGAACTTTAAAAAGTAAGCTAATTGGTTAAAGCACTTAATTTGAGAGATTGTTACGGACCCCAAAGATTTTATAAAAGCTGTGCCTTTCTGTGAAACGAAGCAAAAAGACTGGATTTTTTTAGAAGAAAATATTTAATGATATTTTTCTAGTGCAAAAAAAGGAATAATATTATTTACAATTTTGAAATATTTTTTATAATGCTATACTGTGCAGCAAAATTTATCGCGATCACAGTGTTTGCTGCACTTTCCTAACTGACAGCTGCTAAAGAGTACGAAATTTATTTCCAACCTTTGTACCTAGCGAACCGACATTGTTTAATAATGAGTATTAATTTCATTTTTATTTTGATTGCAGTTACATCGAAGATTAATTTATGAACCCTTCTTTAATCAATCTTTTTCAGCTAGAAGACCTCGAGTAAGAAGTAATATATGTTTATGTTTTACGTATATATTTGAACGGAGCAGCTTTTCTTGCTTGAGCTGACCCGTGAAGGATAAACGCTCATGCAACACTGAAAATGAAGACTGCTGTGTACTATCATTATTGTATTAGCTCACCTCAATGTTAACCTATGGAGAAAATTTGTCCATGGATTACCGGCTTGGATTTAAAGATTTTTTTTAATTGTACTCCGTAATAGAGAAAAAAATTTTACACCTTGGGGCATTATTCATCATAAAAAAATGCAAATTATGTTTTAAAATTTAAATTATGCGGGGAAAATATCTGGTATAGTCTGTTTTAAACGCTCATGAATTCCTTTGATGGACGAAATTTATAAAATGAATGCTGTTGCAAGGTGCAGAAAAGTTCAGGCTATCTGAAAATACCCTTTTTACTGGATTATTTATATAGCTGTAAATAGATAATAGTGACAATAGTGACAATAAAGACAATAGTGAGGTTAATGCTGAGGTGAGCGAATCCAATAGGGTTAATACAGAGCAAACAGCCTTAAGCAATTTTTGATAGCACCAAAATTTCCAGAGTTCGCGTAGTAAATTGTGGGCATCCAAAAAAGGATGACGAATGAGTGGATTTCAAAGTGGATGAAGGATTTGCATAAAAAGACAGAGAATTAAGAAATATTCCCATAGAAAAGTGGGAAGGGAGGGAGAGAAAATAAAGAATGAAGTCAGAAGCGAGAACAATCGGAGAGAAAATTTATGAAATTTAAACTTATCAAGATTTCATTGTTTTTATAATGAATTAAAATATTGCAAACATTCAATCAATCTTTTCATTAATTAGAGTTATTATACTTAACCTCAGTTATCCTTTTTTGATTTAATTAAGTTTCATTATTAACAAAAACTGAAGAAATGTGTAAACACCAAAACAAATAAATAAGCATCATAGTTAATTTAATTGGAAAACCGTGCTTCTAATCCTATGCTCTAAAGTTAATGTGTATCGACAATATATGTAGGCTTAGAGAACGCGATAAAAAAAAACTTTATATTATTTGTTCAACACGAACTGAAACCGAAACCAGCTGGGAGATGCTAGTTAAATCATTCTTTTCAATAAAAGCAAAAGAATAAGCTATAATTTCATCTCGTGTGGTTAACCTTATTTAATGATATTTTTCTCGTTTCAAAAGAAAAGAATAATATCATTTATAGTTTTGAACTATTGTTTGAAATTATTTTTTTCCCATTTAAGATGCAGGTTCTACGATTTCAAATGCAATATTGTAAATTTAACCTAAGAACTAAGCTCTTTAGGGAAATGAATCAACATTCATTTAAATCCTATTTAATTTATAACAGTAGGCGGAAACTTTTCCCGATACTTGCGCTTGTAGTGGACCCATTTTTTTTCTTTAACGAACAGGAAGCACTAGGTTTGGCCCTGAGGGATCATACTAAGATTAGAAATGACTGAAAGAAACAGTTCCTGGAATTACTCACTAAATATAATCAAATTCTTTCCAAGATGTTCTTCAGATCTTACAAATAGGATAAAAAAGAGTCCCTATACATATATCTCCCTTTTCCTGAAAAAAAAAATTTACTGCGCTTTGCTTTTGCAGAGAGACATATAAATAAATGTTTTCATCAACCGCATGGATTCTAAAGATAATTATCAATTTTAAGAAGAAAATGGAAGGTGAAAATGTAGCTCAGCGTTTTTTCTTTTACAGCCTTTTTTTAAAATGGCATGCCTATTCTGATGCATTCAGTCTTCGAGGGCTCTTCTAACTTCCCCCGACAATCCATCCTCCATTACCTTTCAGCACCCCCAAAATCCCCTTTCTTAGCTTTTCCTGGTCTCGTCATTATCCCCAACTCTATGCGTTCACTAATTTCCAATTCTCGTTTGTTTATCCCTAGAATTTCAAAAAAAAATGACTGTTGTGCTCCAAACCAACAAATTTTGTTTTATCAAACGACCGTTTAAGCATACTATTTCAACTCCATATATAGAGACCAGTTTGTGTACAGTGGGACCAAGATCTATTGTTTTTAAAGGGATTTTGTAATGATGCGCCTTCGAATAGGTGAAGATATCAAAAAAATATTAAAAGAATATGTCAATTCGAAGACTTTCATTATTACATTCAAACTGTTAAAATTGGAAACGACGGCTAGAGGCGGCATGGTAATTAAAGACCGAAGCGGTCCGGTATTTTGATGTGCAGGAAGAATAGTCTTACAGAAGCGGTCAGGTTGAGAGGTTCGATCGCTAGACGCAGATAAGCTAGGTTGTCGCCAAAAGTGACGTTAAACGACAATGAGTTTTGTAAGAGGATTTACGAGGAGAAAACCACAAGCAACTTGGGAGGTTTGCGTGCGGTTTCTGTGTGGGCGTACGTCGGTGAAGCAGGGGCGGCCAATTAAAGAATGTTGAAGTGATGTAAGCAAATGAAATGATGGCAGTATCGGGAATGGATGAAAAGTAAATTAGAAGGAGGAGTCAAGAAAGAAGAATGGGATTTGAAATGATATAAATTGGGGAGTTTGAAAATTTAAGAAGCTCTCTCCCCCTCTCTCTAAAATAGCAAGCTCTCAGAACTCTCAGGGAGAGACTCCTGATTGTGGTGGTGTCGGGTCGAGCTTCGATTCCCCGTTCTTTCTTGTGTTTGGCGTATCGGGTCTAGCTACGGTTCCCCGTTGCCTCATAAGATTTTGTGTATAGGGTAGAGCTGCGGTTCCCCTTGTGTTCTACGGCGTCGGGTCGAATTTTGAGTTCCCCAAATATAGGTGTTAAATAAAATAAAGTTGGTCTGGTGTGTGAATTTACGAGAGTTTTAAGAAGACGGAGGAGAAGAAAGTTTACGCTCCTGCCTATCTACTGAAAGCCTCAACATACCTCGACTAACTAAATCAGAGGAATCATCAATCTGCTGAAGGTTAACTGAACCGAGTGAGTCGTACAAATATTATTGTTTAGCTCAGTATCTTTTGTTTTTTTTGTTGTTTTTTAATTAAATTTAGCTTACGGTAGAAGAAATTTGATAGGAGGTATAGTTGGTATTCTAAGTTTTGGATAGTGATTGTGTGCTCCCTTGTTTCCTTGAAAAGTAATTGTTGCATATTAATAGTGAACTATTACACTAAAGTTTTGTGGATGATTAAGTGGTGCTTGATATAAGATAAAATGATTAAAATAAGATGTAGAAATTGTAAATTATTGTAAATAAATTTTATTTAGTTTACACTTAACTATTTGTCTGTTTTAGTCATTACGGTTGTATTTCATGCTATCCTTCAAATTTGTTCGTAAATTGCTAATCACTTCCCGAGCTTTGGGTTTAAAATAAATAATTTAAAACGCAACGCACCCAACTACCCCTTCCTAAAATTACTAATGTACTACCCCAACTAAATCACGCTCTAATAAATAACTTTTGGACTAGCAATACGACAGATTTATTGCACTAAATTATAAAGGCAGGAAAACTATAGATGCAGGAACATAACAAATAAATATTATCGCCGGTACTGGATAATATTAATGACACATACAAGAAAATGAGTATTCGGGGAACGTTCGATTGAGGTTCCACTGTATTTGGAAATAACTTTTATGGTGAGACAGCAGCTGTGTCCATGGCTGGTCAGAAGACTTTTATTTTCCCCTGGCATACCAAGAGCTGAAGGTGTGACGAATTTTCCACTTGAAGCAGGCCACGATTATTTACAGAGCTAAATTTACCGCATTGGTCTGGTGTACTCTTCATTGTGCCCACTATTTTAAGTTTTCTGCTTTGCGTGTCTTCTGTTTTTAAACAGCAAGCTTCACATGTGTTGTATTTCTCAGTATTTATAGCCGAAAGAAAACAATGGATAACTCATAAATGATATGTGTGTCTATATTTAGTTAAAACTATTTTCTTCGTGTTGTTGAACCGAGGAGTATTGAAAGGCTTTCTTAGTTATAATGAATAACGATATTACAGTACACATTTTTAAATTGAAAATATATACTTCTAGAATGAAAGAAATTCGGTTGATTGAAGCTTGATTAGCAAGGTAAATATGAAAAAAAATTAAAAATGTTCTTCTACCTGAAATGTATTTCCCAAGTACTTTTTTCAATTTAAATGCATTGTCGGTAAAACGACTCTCAGTCTCGAAAGGTGTTAAGTCTCTCCTACATTTGCAATCTCATTCATCTTCCGAGACCTCCTAAAATACTTCTCTCTCTCTCTCTCTCTCTCTCACACACACACACACACACACACACACACACACATATATATATATATATACATGCATACATACATATATACATACATATATACATTCATATATACATACATACATACATGCATACATACATACATACATACATACATATATACATATATATTCATATATACATATATACATACATACATACATATATACATACCTACATACATATACAGTTATCAAAATAATGGAAACACTTAGGAAAAACATGAAATTCTTTATTAATACGGCATAGACCATCTATGACCTTTAATACCACCTGGATTCACTAAGGAAGTGAATTATGCAAGTCATGAATAGTGGTTAAGGGAATATTGTACCATTCTTTATGCATAAATCGTCAATGTTTCTGTAGAGATGCTATTGCTGAATATCGATGTCTGACCCTGTTCCTTAAAACAGACCAGAGCATCTCCATTATATTGAGGTTTAGGGACTGTGCGGGCCAGATAAGGTGCTTGACTTCGTCTTTATGTTCCTCAAACCGCGACTTGACACATCTAGCTGCATGGATCCGAGCATTATCAACATGGAGAACGCCATATCCTGCAGGAAACAATTTTTGCACCATAGGATGGATCTGGTCGGCTAAAAGTTCGATATAGTCCTCCCCAGTCAATCTCCCTTTCGGGGTTACAATAGATCCCTTTTGAAAACCATGAGATGGCCGCCGAAACCCTAAGAAATTTCCTCTCCATGTTTGACAGCTGGCATGAGACAAGCATGAAAATACGCTTGTGTAGGTGTTCTTCAGACATACGGACGTCCTATTGCAGGGAACAAAGTGAACAATGATTCGTCTAACCAAATGTCATATTTCAACGTATCACTCGACCAGGATTTGTACAACTGTAGAGGACGGAATGTTTTCACATCTGTTACAATTGGCTTGGTAATTACTACGCTGCCGTAAATGTTTTGTTTTTGAAGTGTTCTCTTACCTATAATGATTCGTACTGGAGCCTGCAGATTCAGATGGAGTTCTACGATCACTTTGGCTGCAGTTGTCTTCTTTTTTGATGTCACTGTCCGTCAATCATCCTGTTCAACATCCGTCAATCTCTTAGCTTTCCCTTTCGTCCATTATTATGTTTGACAGAGGATGTCTTTCCGTATGCCATCATGACTTCCGGTATCAGAGCTCGGTAAACACCTAAACCCACGGGGGCTGTTGCAACAGATACTCCAATTAAACGCGCTTCAACAATTTGCCCTTCTGCACGGTCTACAAGGTTTGACATCTTACGCTATCCCCCAAAGAGCCTGATACCCATAGTTTCATTACTGCTACTTTAGAGTAGAATAATGTATACACTATATTCTATAAAAAAAGTATTGGTCCCTGAACTTGCTTTTTAAGGAATACGAAGCACTTCCATAAACACCACTAATATTGATGTGTTTCCATTATTTTGATAACCACCTGAATATATGTGTGTGTGTGTGTGTGGCTATATATAACACATGTATATATACGCAAATATATTTAGTATATGTACGTGTTACAAAAGTTAATTCTTAAATCCGTAATAAAAGTCCAGATCCGTAAATGTCCAGATATTTCGGTTTAAAATCATTCTCCAATCCTTTTAATGGAAATTTTCTGTTTAAATATTCATACGTTGAACAACATGGGATTAATAGAGAAAAGCAAATGAATTTTGGAGATCACTGTAAAAATCTTCAATCTCTATAAAAATTTATTAATATTCAAAGTGACAAAACGATTCTAAATACAAAGAATTTAAAAAAACCAGGAAATGGCTGACTCTGACCCATGAATGCAAATTAGATACTAAGACAGAACAGTTCGTGGAGCAGTTAAGATTATTATCTCTTTAGAGCTTTACTTAAAAGTTTATTAAATATTTTTACTTTTCAGTATCCATTTTGAAGTGATAGATTTAAGTTCGTCGAAAATTAGCCATGATATCTCTTTTAAAATAAAGAATGTAAGAGTAACTAGGAATTACAGCTAAGCACATATGAGAACTTTTGAAAAGATGTCTGAGGGATTTTCTAAACCATATCTAGCTCAGAACTAAATAACCTTTAAAAGAATAATCTAAAAATTTATAGAGAAGTGATCAAATTGGTAAACTCAAGAATTTCCATTAATTTCAGAGTCAATGAAAGAGTTTCGGTAGGAGCTTTACGCTTTATGTCACGGTCTTTTAAGCTGGGAAATGCAAAGCTTTAACGAGGCACCTCATAATGAGGCTTATTTATTCCCATCACTTACAAAATTGTGTGAAAATGCTAGTTAGTGTCATGTCAGCTAAATGCGTTTAATAACAAGTACAAAAATAAATCAGTAGCTCTGAGATATTTATCAAAAAAGATGCTTTCATTTTACAAAATATAATCAAAACTTTCCTTTTTCAGGTTTGTTTTGTTTTGTTTTCTTTGGTTTGGTTTGGTTTGGTTTGGTTTGGTTTGGTTTGGTTTTTTTTGTTTGTGGCTTTGCAGTCATATTCCCAAAGATTTTATTTAATAACTAGAGGCGAAAGTGTGCATCACTCCTATATCTATCTATTTATTTTTGGGAGGCTCGTTAAAGAAATAATTAAAGTTTAGCTGTAAAATTAAGTGCTGTATATTTTTAATGAAAAAAAATTACACAAAACCATTATATATTTGTTTTGTTTTTTTCCAACGTGACAGGCGCATTTCTGGACCACATCCAGCAATTCACACGGCGATTTTTGTTGGCTTCTTTATTATATTAGCACCATATAGGAGAACCAACATCATTTCCTATGATGAGACAGCACTAGAACGCCAATGCTGCAGTCGCGATCCAAACCTGAGCATGGAACTTTGTGACGTTAAGCACAATACGACAAAATAGTTACAGACTTGGGCTTAGTATTTCATGCATGTAAGGTAGATGAAATGATTTTACAGGAAAATTCCCTGAAAGTTCTTCAGTTGTATTCTTCTATAAAAGTCACGGTCTTTGCAATACAAAATTATATAAATAAATCTATATATAATTTTGGAGGGATTTACTCTCATCATTATTGCTTAATATTTAAAGAATTATCATTGCTAATTATAAATTTCATTAAAGAATCTGATTTGGGTGACGACAGGCTTTTAACGCTTTATCTCGATTTTTGTAATACAAAATTACATAAAGAATAAATCCCTATATAAGTTTTGAGGGGTTTTACTCTCATCATTATTACTAAATATTTAAAGAAATATTACTGACAATTATAAATTTCATTAGAGAATCTGATTTGTGTGACGAAAGGCTTTTGGTCCTTAGATTTTTTTATTATCTGCTAATTAAATATAATTTTTTGTTTAAACCTTTTCAGAAGATCTATGGTGGAACGCAAAATATCTATAAAAAATATTACTACTGATACAGGACGGATTAAAACAAGACTTCTTATCGTCCTTCTTGTATCCTGATACGTTACTCATGATACGTAATCTGTTAAATGATACCAGGGGATACTTCTTCATATGCTTTCCCTACCCTGCCTCACTTTTTTTCTAATGTATTTCTAATAGGGATTATCCTTCAATGAGTATTTCTTCAGAAACTTTTGTTCAAAACTTTATTTTCTATCATAATTCTTCATTATAATGACGAAGGTTTCACCGGCAAGGGCTAACCTTGCTAGATTCCGAATTTTCTTTGTGTAGCGCAGATTTCATAAAATTTTCCCCAGAAATTCTTTTACCCATAGCACGATAGGCCAGACTATAGTCAAATTCTCTTTCCCTGGGCCTTCTTTATTTACTTTTCTAAAGAAAAATCTTAGCTACAAGCAGGAATAGGATACGCTACATTCATGGAAATTTTATATTACAGAATATGGGTAGAATTACAATCGTAGCATTAGAGAACATGAGCCGATGTTCCGATTAATTTTTATACCCTGAAAAAATATTTCATCAGTATCAGAAATCTATTTCTTAGGAATATAACATAAGAACTTGAAACATTAGAATTATATATTTTGCCAAAATTAAATTGCACAGTTTGTTACTCCCTGCTTTCATTAACATTTAATAACTTTCATTTTAATATTCCGTTTAATTTTTATCTGTATAAAAATAAAAATTAATATTATTTTTATGTTTACTTCACAAATAACCAGAAAAAGAATATTAACCTCTAGCCTACAGGGCCCATATTTCCGATTCCCTCTTTAGAACGGGAAATTCCATACCCCCTTTGTTAGAACGGTCATTAAGGTTGTTATCTATCTATCTATCTGTCTATCTATCGGTCTGTCTGTCTGTATGTATGTATGTATGTATATATATATATATATATGTGTGTGTGTGTGTGTGTATATACCGGGTACGTCATAAATTCGTGCAAAGTTAAAAAATTCGAAATAAAAGAAGTAATGCTCGGAAGATTTTTCTGTTTGCGCTAATAGCATCAGAGGGACATTGGATTTTTTTCCGTGTAAAAAAAAGGTTTCCAAAAGTTACAGAAAGAGGGCGCTCACACGTCATATTGAGACGTTTTATGCAAATCAGACAAACACAAACAGAAAATCAAACAAATCACAATAACATGAGACTGCATTTATTTTAAAGTAACAGATGTTCAACATTACCACCGGCACAAGGTAATAAGCAAGTGAGGTACATCACTACGCCCATTACAGCGGAGTGTAGCATGTCGCCATCGATGGCAGCGACTATCTGTCGAATGGCATTTTTCAGTTCCACCAAATTGGTTAGGGAGCTACGGTACACACCAGACTTTAAGTATCCCCACAACCAAAAATCTGCCGAGCGCAAGTCTGGTGATCGTGAGAGCCACTGAACCTTACAACCGCGACTTATCACTCGGTCTTCAGTGAAAGATTCCAACAGGAAATGGATTTTGTACGGAATAAAGATTCAACATTCCGTGCGTCGAATCAACGGTTCTGGAATCCCCGTTCTTCTGCCAGCTTCACGAGCACTGATACTCCAAGTTGATGTCTCGGCTGCTAAATCTTCCATGACACTTTGTACAACATGGACGCGGTTCACGCTCAAGGATGGCCTGCCACTTCGTGGACGATGCTCCAAACTCCCCGTTTCCTCAAAACGTCGTACTAAATTCAGTATCCCAATAGGGATTTTTTGCGTCTTCAGTCCTCTCTCCGTGCGAAAATTTCGCAATGCAACAGTTGTGGATTCACCATTCTTGTAGAAAAGTTTAACCACCAACGCTCTATCTGGTAAAGAAAGCATGCTGCTGACTTCGAATGACGGATCAATTTCCAGCCATGTGTTTTACTGATAGCCTGATTTGCATAAAACGTCTCAGTATGGCATGTGAGCGCCCTCTTTCGGTTAATTTTTGAAACTTTTATTTTACATGGAAAAAATATCCAATGTCCCTCTGATTCTATTGATGCAAGCAGAAAAATTTTCCGAGCATTACTTCTTTTATTACGAATTTTTAAACTTTGCACGAATTTATGACGCACCCGGTATATATATTTTCATTCTTGGGATACATGCTATCCCACGTCGTAAGGAAAAGGTTAAAGGAAATAGTGGGGTATAATGCATTATATTCAAAAAGGCATAAATATTACTTATTTGTTTAAACTTAGGAAATGAATTTAATTCATTTCATATTATTCATAATTTTGAGAAAATATTATTTGAGATGCATTATTCATTATTTATTTTGTGTGTTATGGTCTTTTGTTATTTCATACTGTATAATAGAATAATTAATTCCACAGACGAATTTAAAATATTCTTCCGCTTAAGTTCAAATCAGAGTTAACATAAAATGACTACTGCACGTTCATTACAAATTTTGGTATGAATCTGACCGCAACCCAATTCTGTGATAAATTAACCAACTAAGAGGATTTTGCAGATTTACTAGAGGCCAAAAGATTTGAATTAATACCACCATTTTTTATATTTTCTATTAAGCAATTCTATGCAAACCTTAAGTATACTAGAATTAATGATTGTTTCAACCAATTTTAAGTTCTAAATTATTCTGTCACGGAAAAATACGATTCATTTTTAAGTGATTCCCTAATCTTGATATATTTACTTATTAATGCATAAAAATAGGCAATTTAAAAGAGGAGCAGGGTCTTCTGGGTTTTGCCATTAATCTTGGAACGAAGTACTTTCATTAAAGGTCCATCTAGGAAAGATAAACGATGACGTATACTTTGGGGTAAAGGTGGATAAAAATTAATTTAACAACGCACTGGATGAAAAAATATCCTCTTCCACCGTATTTCATTAATTAAAATCCCTGTCTTGAACAGTTTACCAAAAAAAAATAACAGAAACTTATTAAAATATGTGGATAATCTTAATGCAAAACACGGTACAGTAATGATAATAAACGATAAATTTTTATTGAAGTACATGCTTGAGTAAAGGTAGTGTATATTCGATGTATTTCTGAGAAAATAGTGAACTAAGCTAAATTATTCATAAGTGGATATTTCTTTTTCTTTTGAAAACTTTCATTATTTTGTCTACACTAGACAATATTCAATGTATTTACTCACTGCCAGAAATGAAATGCGAGTAGAATACCGTTGAGATTATGTTTGTGTACTTGGAAGCAAGTTTTATGAAACATATTGTTGAATATTTTATGATTATTAGAAAGCAATAAACATTTTAAATAGATGAATAGGATTGTCTATTTTCTTGGAAATTTTCATTATTATGTTCGCGCTAGATAATATTCACTATAGTTTCTCACTGCCAGAAATTAAAAGCGAATAGAATAGTGTTGAGATTGTGTTTGTGTAGTTTGAAGCAACTGTTATGAAATCTACTGCTGAAGATTTTGTGATTACCCGAAAGCAATAAATATTTGAGCTAGAAGGATAGGATATTCCATTTTCTTGAAGCTTTTTATTATTATGTTTACACTAGTGTAATGACCCAGGTGGGGTCGTTAGACTGTGATCTTTTAAGTACCTTTGCGTCGCGTTGCGACCAATTCTGTATCACCAACTCAACTAAGAAAAGGGGTACAACTCTCAAAAAAGACACTGTAGTCATACATATTTACAATTTATTTGCACATATATTTACACACACATTATTTATCATCATGCTGAATTCTTAGTATTATTCAATATATATATATATATATATATATATATATATATATATATATATATATATATATATATATATATATATATATATACTCAATTACGATTACAATTCATATTGTTTATCATAAATTTTGCAATGCCGACCCTTACGGGTAATAGGCGAGTATGTAACAGGCAAGGATGTGAAAGAAATTATATTAGCAAATATGCTCACCCATGGGGTTGCTGTCACTATCGGTTACTCTCATCGCCACCACTTATTCACAACAGTTCGTGTAGTATTTGTCGGTCACTATAGACTGTTCAAGATAGTTCTGTATCTCATGACTAAAGAGTTCGGGATTTCAGTGGTCGACTATAACTTGGATTCCGCCTCGTATGTTGATCTGCGTTGATCGCTTCTATGAGGTTCTGCGGGTGGGTCAGCCCTGGTCGGCGGTCGTATGCGCGTTCACCTCGGCACCGCGTAGCAATCTTCGTGCCGGTGATCTCTGCTCACTGGTCTCTAATCTTCGTAACTTCCTTTGTCGTCTAACCGCTATAAGAGGATGCGTACACTTCCATTCAGGTAGCGGCAAGGTAGCATTTTTTCATTATCTCTTTTCCATATTCGTGGAATATGTGCACTTCGTCTCAGGATTCTTCTTGGCTTCGTAACAGCTTAGTTTCTTTTTCGTTTCTTTTTAATAGGGGCTGTCTTGTCGGCCCTGTGGAAACTTAGTTTCTTGCCGATTTTTTTAATAAGGGCTCCTCTCGAAACGCTCCACTCGTATATATATTTCCTTTTCTTTTTTTTCATTGGCAGTGGTCTTCTTGTCTTTTCATTCGGTCGCACCACCCCTTTATTGGGATGAGAGACGGGCCATCTTGTTTATAGGTTACTTCTCGGTGCCCCCTTCATTGCATTGACCGCCTCTTACATGTTCCGGTGCATTTTAATTACTTCCGGTGCCTTCCCGTGTCTGTAATATTTTCTCATCGGACAGTTCCCCGCTTCTCGACCTTTGACATCAAATTTATAGCTGACTCCTGAATTTTCGATGTTTTATGACATCTGCATTGTTGTTCTGTACAACGCCTCTCTCTGGCGCCCCGACGCGTTGGTATCGTAAATCTGTTACCGACAGTTTCGGCTGGATGGTCCCTACCAATTTAGATAGCTGTCTAGAGATAATGCATATTCACATCCCGCTTATTATAACTAGACAATATTCAATGTGGTTATACTTAGTGACTCTATTGCTGCTTTACAATCTGTGTGTGCTGCTTTACAACTTCGAATTATCTGTCCTCTGTTGTTCTTGATTGTCGGAGGCTATTGCGAAGTTTATCTGTCAGTAAGTGGGTCACTGTTTTACAGTGGATCCCGGGGCACTGTGGTGTTCATGCCAATAAAATCGCTGATTCTCTGGCCAAAAAAAGATGCTTTGATCTTGCAGACATCTCCTTCCAGTGTCCCTTATAGTACTGCAAAGCGTACAATCAAAAATACGGTGAGAGAGAAGTTCAAAAAGAGTCTCGCCTTTAGAACTTCTCAAAAGCCTTGGGGATAAAAATTATTTGGTGTCTCTAAATGGCCCAGACATAAAATTGTTGGCGAGTTTAGACTAGCCACTGGCCATGACTGTCTCCTGGAACATTTACACCGCTTCAACATTGTTTCTAGTCCTTTCTGCAGACTCTGTGACTTGGAATGGGTCATGAACTGTGAACATTTCTTTCATTGCCCTGCATTGACTAAACGTTCTTTTATCGACCGTTACTGAGAGGCCAGGGGACTTCTGGCTTCATAGACTATTTTCTGCAGTTTTTTTTTCGTTTTTTGCGTTTTCTGGGTTGTGCTTTTTTCTGGCTGTAGTTGTTTTTTAATCTGTGACATTGAAAATAAAATATGCAATGTATTTTTTCATTGCCAACAATGAAAAGAGAATAGAATAGTGTAGAGACGTATGTTTGCATACTTGAAAATAAGTGTCATGAAACATGCTGCTGAAGATTTTGTGATTATCCGAAACCAATAACTATTTGAACTAGAAGGATAGGATATTCCATTTTCTTGAAACTTTTCATTATTATGTTTACACTACACAATATTCAATATATTTTTTCATTGCCAGCAATGAAAAGAGAATAGAATAGTGAAGAGATGTATGTTTGTATACTTGGAAACAAGTGTCATGAGACATAATGCTGAAGATCTTGTGATTATAAGAAATCAATAAATATTTTAGCTAGAAAAGACTAAATGTACTATGACAGAGTTAAAGTCTATAATTATGTCTTAAATAATTTTGAGCAAAATGGGAAAATTACTCAACTTAATTTTACTTAGTCTTCCAAGCGTTCACTGCAAATCTGTTACCGTTTATGAAATACAAAGATACCTTCAGAAAAAAATGGATTTCAGAGGCATGCGTAGGTAATGAAAAGTTGCATCGATTGTATATTTTCACTAGATTTTAAAATATTTTCTCTGGTGATTTTTTGAACGGACCAATGATGTGGGAACCACTATAGGAATTTCCTACGTGTGTAGAAAAAATTCGAAATTTAAGTATTTAGCGGTTGAAAAATCAAATTATTGTAGACGCAGCGTTAAACCAATCATTGTCACTCTTGCAACAACAGATGTGTACTCCACAATCGACATCATTTAGATTTGGTTGTGAGTTGAATATGATTCGTCATAATATCTTTATACATGACACTGGTGAAAATCATCAACCGGAACAAACAAACTCCAAATAAAATTCATTTATCTCAAAACAGAATCAACCTAATCTTGCTAGGAGAAAGCTACGGGAAGTACATTTTAATTTTGTGAATGAAGAAATGCCACCATTCGTTTTTCACCTTCTGAGTTTTCGGCAGATGGTAGCCAAATCATGCTCCATCTCCAATTACTATATTCTAAAAGGCATTCCTTTCTTTGCTTTTATGTGCTACAAATATTCTCGAGTGGTGTCTATATGTTGCTGTTTGAGTATTGATGTCAGATATTGAAACAATCACATTCCATATATTGCACGAAACTAGAGAGTATTAGGGGGGAAATGATTCCGACAGGTGGTGGTTTGACTGATGTCCTTTGTCGGCACTTAGCCCTTTTTTTAATCTTTGCTATAAAGTATTTATATGGGTGCTTCCCTCTCCTGCAACTGAGTCTTGTTCCTAAAGCGATAGTGGCTCATGTGAGGAACTGTTCCACAGCTGACTATTCAAAAGTTGTATGCAAGCTGCAGTGATAGAAGTTCATTACCGTGCTGTACCTCAGTCCATCAACTTTTTTTGTCAGTTATCAGCCATTGACTGTAAAATATATAACTGATCCTTTTAAGTGCATGTCTTTAGGCCGGCAATTTTTTGCGACTATGACATGGGTCCTCTGTATTCTTTGCCAGTCACAGGACATTTTTTATGTCCTTAGCGATGATACGAATAATTTAATGAAGTAAAGCATGGAATTTATTATTTTACCGGATATTTAAGGCCTTAATTTCTTACTTTCGTGTTCCAAATCGATGCCAATATAGCTTACTTCTAAATTTATTTGCTAGGTTAATGAAGTTTAGATAATGTAGTTTGGATTTTCATGGATTGAGGGATTTTGTTTTATATTGGTATCACCTTAATAAGCGGAATAACTACTGATATTTTATTAGCATTTTACGCGTCTGACTTATCCTACATTCTGAAAGACAACATTTTTGAAATCTGTATCTGAAATTTAGTGTCAAGAAAGATATCATGAATAAGAAAGCTATTAGTTCTTTGTTTCACTGAAATATTATATATATATATATATATATATATATATATATATATATATATATATATATATATATATATATATATATATATATATATATATATATATATATATGAATGCCTTATTTGAATAGTGGCCCAACTATTTTTTTGTTCATTTTGAGGTACAGAGCCTTACAGTTTAACGAGTGCTGAAAAATGACTGCTGAAGTCCGATTTGTAGTCCTCAGTTGGCAACAGAAATAAGATGGAGGTGTACCAGTGTTAGAATAAAATAGAAATGACTGGTATGATATGAAAGTGAGGATGACTCCATTTTTTTAAAAATTGGAGTTGCTATTCAAATAAGGTCTTTATATATATATATATATATATATATATATATATATATATATATATATATATATATATATATATATATATATATATATATATATATATATGTATATATATATATATATATATATATATATATATATATATATATATATATATATATATATGTATATATATGGATATATATATATATATATATATATATATATATATATATATATATATATATATATATATATATATATATATATATATATATATATATATATGTATAAATGTATATATATATATCCTCCTTTTTTAATACACACTAATTGATATATTTTATCATTTTTGAATTCAGCAATAACAAAAAGTCAAATTGCACTCTTTTAATTCGTTAAACAATTTTAGCATTTTAAAAGGGAATTAATGATATATATATATATATATATATATATATATATATATATATATATATATATATATATATATATATATATATATATATATGTATAAATGTATATATATATATCCTCCTTTTTTAATACACACTAATTGATATATTTTATCATTTTTGAATTCAGCAATAACAAAAAGTCAAATTGCACTCTTTTAATTCGTTAAACAATTTTAGCATTTTAAAAGGGAATTAATGATATATATATATATATATATATATATATATATATATATATATATATATATATATCCTCTTCCTTTTTAAATGCATACTAATTGATATATTTTATGATTTTTGAATTCAACAATAACAAAAACGTCAAATTGCACTCTTTTAATTCTTTAAACAATTATAGCATTTTAAAAGGGAATTAATGATATTTTAGAGCTTATTTTCCAGATAAATAAAAAATGAAAGCTAGATCAAATGTCAAAAATTAATCACCATTTTTACATTTTGTTCTTAGGACCCTTATGTTATATCTCGACGATTTAATGTTCAATTTGGACTACATGCAATTAGGAAGCATAGAGGAAAATTCTTTATTGAAAATCAGTAAAATTTTAGAAAATACTTTTAATTGTCATTAACGTTTAATTTATGGCAGAAATGTGTCAAAGGTTTTAGTTTAAAGTGTCACATTAAAATGATTAATATAAGCATAAAAAAGAGAAAAAATATACAGTCTATTAATAATGATTTCAAGAGCAATTTTCAATGAAATTCCAATTTTTAATCACTAGGGGATTTACTTAAAAGCATGATTCAAACACACTACTTCCTAAAGTAAGTATTTAGATCTTAAAATTAATAAACGTTTGACATACGAAAGCTATTCAGTTTTAAGTCTCTGGTTATTTGGGATTAAATATGATAAATGAGTTGGCTTGGGTAAATAACGCCGTAGTGTCAGAAATTCTAAGAATATAATCAAGCTTCTTATTTCAACATTTATTCTTAAACGCGCCGAATTGCTAAAATTTTAATATTACAAAATTTTGGGTCCTTTATATCTAGGTAACTTATTTGAGGGGAAAGGTGGTGAAATTTCTGGAATCTTTCATTATTTCGTGAAGAAATAGGAAAGCAGAAGTCAGTTTTATTTATTGAGGGATATTTAATCTAAATATTATCTGATAAATTGTTTTAATAAGAGATTAATACTATAAAATAGACTTCTTAAAAACGTATCGTTTAAACTTTAAACCTAATAAATTGAAAATATTGTTATTGGATGTTAATTACGTAGGCTTTTGAAAGAATAATTATATATATATATATATATATATATATATATATATATAAAATAAATTTAAAACTTTTTCATTATGTTTAACACGCCTAGTCCAAATTCTTTCATCTCATCGCGACAGAACACCGTCCCTCATTTCTGATTTTGAACTATATCCAACCAAAGTAATCTATTGGTTTCCCCGGAGTCCACGTGCGGAAAGAGAACTTGCATAACAGGAGTGTTCTAGAAGCTGGGCGTGACATCATCGTAGTGGTGTGATGAGGTCAGATGATGAGTTTAGACCAATTAAAGTCTAGTATGCCTCTACCTTGAAGATCTGAGCATCTATTTCCGCAGATTTTGTGTGTCTGCTCCCAACCAGGAAACATGTAAATTTCGCTGCTGTCAAAATGTGCGGGCGGGACCTCGTCCCCGCTAGCGCCGCAATGTGTCCATTGAAATTTTGTTGTGATTAGTGAAATATCTACTGAAAATAAACAATCATCGAGATGAAAGCGCCTCTTCCTTGATCCGGTCTATCTATTTTACTCTCCATATATACGCCAACCGCTACGACTTGTTACGACTATCACTCCCCGGATATATGACTACAAGGTCGCCAAGCTTCCATATTATTTCATATATATATATATATATATATATATATATATATATATATATATATATATATATATATATATATATATACACTGCTGGCCACCCCAATTGCAACACCAAGAAAGACAAGAGATATCACAACAAAATTTATTTTGTAGATAACATGTTGACCAAGTATCAAATGATTAAATTTATAGACTTCTGTGAAATGTGGTTCCTGCCAAAATCAGTAGCCAGAGTAGCCGCCATTATTGGAGATCACCGCTGCCACACGCCTCGGCATTGATTCAAAGAGACTTTGGATGAGTTCTTGGGGTACAGCAGACCAAGCAGCTTCCACACGTTGCCAAAGTTGATCTGCTGTGGCAGCTGGGGATGGAATCTGGGTAAATCGTAGAGCAACCATGGACCACATGTTTTCTATCGGCGAAAGATCCAGAGAGCAAGGCGGCCAGGGAAGCAATTCAATCTGGCGATTGACGAAGAACCGTTGTACAATGCGTGCCACGTGTGATCGTGCATTATCCTGTTGAAATATGGCTGTGGGCAAGCCCTGAAGGTAAGGAAGGACAACTGGCTCCAACACCTCGGAGATGTAGCGCTGGCTGTTTAAAGTACCGGCAATGCGTACTAGAGGTGTGCGAGAGTGATATCCAATACCGCCCCATACCATAATACCCGGTGCAAGACCAGTGTGGCGGTGCATAACGCAGCTGTTCAGCATCCTCTCTTCACGGTGTCTCCAAGCACGAATGCGACCATCGTGGTGTTGCAGACAGAAGCGTGACTCGTCAGTAAAGACAATTTCATTCCATTCTGCCGTCCACATCCTTCTGTCATCGCACCATTGGCGGCGGAGACGTCTGTGGTTCTGCGTCAAGGGTAGACAAAGCAATGGACGTCTTGCGGACAAACCACTCTGCTGTAAACGGCGTCGAATGGTACGCGCAGACACTGGATGATGCGTTACAGACTGCATGTGCTGTGCTATGGTTCGTGATGTGACTGAGCGATCCGTCACTGCCATGCGCACAATTTGCCTGTCATCACGTGAAGTGGTGCGCTGAGGTGGATGCGATCGAACACGCCGGTCCGTCGTATCCTCCTGCATCCAACGATCACATATCCGCATTACAGTTGTTTGGTTTTGTCCAACACGACTACCGATTTCCATGAAAGATAATCCACAATCTCGGTAGGCCACTATCCTTCCTCTGTCGAACTCGGATACTTGATCAAAAGATGATCGCTGTTTTCGACGAGGCATAATTGATCGTTTTTTTTAAAAAACCACAAGAAAAACACAATTGCCGAACTTGAAATCGTCGAAATCTCCAAGTCTTAAATAGCGCTTTGAAGTGGCGCCACAGGCGCGCGTGATGTGCGTCTGCGCTGAAATTCTAATCATTTGCATATCTCACCTCCGCTAATGCATGTTGTAAATTTCATGTTATTTGCATGTTTCCTTCAGGGTGTTGCATTTATAGTGGCCAGCAGTGTATATATATATATGTATATATATATATATATATATATATATATATATATATATATATATATATATATATATATATATATATATATATATATATATATATATATATATATATATATATATATATATATATATTATATATACATATATATATATATATATATATATATATATATATATATATATATATATATATATATATATATATATATATATATATATATATATACCGGGTGGTTATAATTAAACTTCTCCTATAAGCGGCATCCTACAACACAAACGGGTGAACGGAATGCAACAAAATTTTGTATATGGGCTATACACGAGATGCGCTCACGGAATTTCGAAAAAAAAATTTAGTTCCAAAATGTCCACCAGAGGGAGCCTTTTCGGGAAAAACATGAAATTTAACACAATAAACGACCAAAACGGAATACAAAACAATATTAACATTTATTGACTAGTTTCTGATCACCTTGTCATCGAACCACATTAAGTAAAGGTAAGGAAGAAGCAAAAACAGTTCAGTTTGCAGAAACAAGGACAGATTAGGACAAAATTGCACAAGAGGAGCAGTTGTTAATCGTGTACAGGACGATGTAGGGAAAGCTGCTCCACGTGACCACCTTCATTCACCTGCAAAATTTCAAGTCGGTGGACAGTGTGTTCAACAGCAGATCGTAACTGATCAGTTGTGAGGCTTCGCACAGAAAGCGTTATGGACATCTTTAAGTGATTCAACGTCGCAACACCTCCACGATACACCAGACTTTTATCACGATACACCAGACCACAATACACCAGACGTTGTCATGTGGGTGGTTATAATTAAACTTCCCCAATAAACGGCATCCTACAGCGCAAACGGGTGAACGGAATGCAACGAAATTTCGTATATGGGCTATACACGAGATGCGCTCACGTCCATCGACTTGAAAGGGACTTTGCAGGTGAATGAAGGTGGTCACGTGGAGCAACTTTCCCTACATCGTCCTGGACACGATTAACAACTGCTCCTCTTGTGCAATTTCGTCCTAATCTGTTCTTGTTTCTACAAACTGAACTGTTTTTGTTTATCTCTTACGTTTACTTAATGTGGTTCGATGACAAGGTGATCAGAAACTAGTCAATAAATGTTAATATTGTTTCTGTATTCCGTTTTGGTCGTTTATTGTTTTAAGTTTCATGTTTTTCCCGAAAAGGCGCCCTCTGGTGGACATTTTGGAACTAAAATTTTCTTTTTCGAAATTCCGTGAACGCATCTCGTGTATATCTCTCGCCCATACACAAAATTTCATTGCATTCCGTTCACCAGTTTTCGCTGTAGGATGCCGTTTATAGGAGAAGTTTAATTATAACCACCCGGTATATATATATATATATATATATATATATATATATATATATATATATATATATATATATATATATATATATATATATATATTTATATATATATATATATATATATATATATATATATATATTTATATATATGAGGGTTCCTGAGCCTACATCGGTCTGTGATACGTGCATATTCCACCAGATGACACTATTATTTCGTTTGCGCCGCTTCAGCTCAACTAAAGAAGAAGAGATCTGACAACCCCATTCAGTCAGACGATGGACGGCGATGAGCTATGACGCATTTGTCTGTTAGCAGTAGACGACTGCTCCTTCATTAGTCTATAATGTTATTAATTAACGACGCTTCTTTGTAAATACTTTTGTAAATAAGTAATATTCATTAAATGTTAGTATAGTTTATAATAGTTTAATTATTTTTAATCACCCCACTGTTATCCTGACCCACACACACACACACACACACACACACATATATATATATATATATATATATATATATATATATATATATATATATATACTCTAATATGAAAAGGAGGATATATGAGCATCCACTTTTTTATTTTTACAGTTCTAATTTCTGTTGGATAGTTGTATTACTGATGTATTGTACATAAATTTTTGTTTTTCGGAAATAGCATCAGTCTGATAAGCAGCAGTGCTGGTGATATGATTGGTTGAATGTCAGCCTCTCAATTCATCCCTAACATATCATTGACTTTGACTTTATAACACTGAAGGGTAAGTAATGTCTTACACGGGTTCCATTTGATCCAATTATTCTAATACGACTTTGTATTGGGAATCAGGTCACCTTTATACACATGCATGAAGACAGGAATAAAAAAGCGTTCGAATTATGCTGGAGAAGTATCATTACAGTGGAAAAAAAATTATTTCTAAGTTATTCTATGCAAAAATACATGTAGTGACAGTCCTAGAGTAAATTGTCTCTTTCAACAAATGTTACTCGAGTTAAATCATTTTCTCCAAAACTCTATGACTATGCGCTAGTTTTTCCTACTAGACTTTGTATTTCTCAGGTCATAGCTACTCTACCGCACTCTATCGTACTTTAAACTGTAACGCTTTACCCTAAAATTTAGCCTAGAAATTAAAAATTTACTGAGGCGTATGTCATCCACCAACAGAGGAGAAAGATGGATTGGTATAAATTTTGATCCTGTAAGACGAATGATCTCTGATCAAATCACCACATTTCATAAACCATGTACAGAAATAAATTAGAATTACAACCAGATCTTCGAATTGCATTTACAAAGGGAATCAAGCCATATTTTTCCGAAATTAGTCAACAAATTCAATCCCATTGTTCCCATTAAATTAACATTTAAAATTTCTTTTGTAATTTATCATTAGCATGTATATATATTGTTTCATTGAAAATAAATAAATATAAAAACATTGATTTTCTGCATTTTTTCCATTCATTTCCTGAGAAAAAAATTTTTTTACACACACAAAATATATATAGAGATAACGAGTTGAAAACCCGTACTTCGCTACGGAGTACATTCAAATTATATACAAAGGTTAATGTATGCAATTAATGCCCCCCCCCCCCAAAAAAAAAAATATATATATATATTTATAAAGAAATCGTAATGGATATTTTAAAAGACAAAATAATGTAGAAGAAGGTATTCAAATTAAATCTATTAGAACAAATTAAAGAATATAGTACAGTTAATATAGTACAGTTTGAGGAACATTTCTTTTACTGTATTTTAATATTTTTTGGATAATGTCCAATCGTCTGCCGCATTAGAAAGGAAAAAAATATTTTTTTTGTCAATTTATTTCATTGTTATCTACGTGACGATAAATTAATTTAAAGTATCATGAAAAGAAAAGAAACCACATGATCAGCATTTAATAAATTAAATTCTAAAAATATATCTTTAAAAATTCATCAAAAGTCAGAAAATGGAGGTAAAGATTCGAAAAAGATTTCATTTTAAGGGACTTTTTAGGATCTTTCTCCTGACATAAATTTTATAACCATCCAATTATTTTAAATGCAAGCTCTAAAGAATCTTTCAAAAACAGATTAAAAATTTAATTTAAAAACATCTAAGAAGAAATTTTTTTAAATCTCTGTTAGTGCACCCTTTCTTAGTACACTATAAGAAGAATCGCCATGCAAAATTTCAGCCCTTTAGGTCCAGCGGTTTGGTCTGTTCGTTGTCTGTCAGTCAGTCAGTTACGGAACTGTTTTATATATATAGATTAGGGGGTACAATTTGTGATTATTTTCGTTTAAGGGTACGCTGTCAAAAAAGTTTGGAGATCACTGGTATAGAACATTACTTAGAAAACTACATTAAACGGTACTTAGTAAACATTCGCGTACTAAAATTAAATTAAAATTTCGTATTTCTGGATCTTTATTGCTCCTTGGAGTTCCTTGTTTATAGACAGATTCTTTTCATTCGTGAAAATGTATGTGTCTGATCCTCAGACAGAGTGATATTAAGTTTTGTGTCTAGTTGCTATAAAGTTTTGATTCATTTGTCACTTATCTAGGTTGTGAAAATTTCACAGAATTTAAAAGGCTTTTAAAACCAGAGGCATATGAAGTAATTATTAATTTACAATCCCCTTAGTTCCAAATTTGTGCTTCTAAGTAGAGAAATGTAGCAGTGTATATTAAAATTTAAAAGTTACTATAACCATCATCCTTTTGCCAAAAGCATATATTTTGGTTTATAATCATAATTATTGGTTAACGGACTCCTGAATTTACTGGAACCAGTTATTTTTATACGGAAAATTTCCCGGGTTTATTTATTAACCCTTAAAATTAAACTTACAACTCTAAATTTATTTTTCTCAGTATGAAGTAGAATATATATTTTTTTGCTGTCTCGTTTCTTATATAAATTTTAAAGTTTGAAACTTTTCTATTATATCTCTAGAAATCCGGTTATAATTAGTACAGAAAAAGGGAATGATATCTGATAAAATTAACAGGCCAAGAGATGAAGTTTACATTTTGTTGAAGTTACATAACGTATAAAACAGTGACATAATAAAATTTATCATTTAATCACAGTGGGGTGACATTTAAAATAGCGTTGTCATGACAAAGAATTACAGTGATGTTACAGCCACGACACTGCAATATTGAATATCCGTTTAAGGGCCTCTTTTGTAACCTTGACATATCTTTTGTAACATCTCGATTTTAACATCCTCATACGCATAAAAACCTTTGTTCAATTGTGTAGAAAATGTTTAAGGAAAATACACTGAACTGTTTAAATTAAACAAGCAAAGCACATGCCAAGATCGAATTCAAATTTTAGATTTTTGGATGGTTAGAGATTTTTAAAATTATCCGTCTAGATAGATCATTACATCATGACAACTCAACAAAATTAAATACTGTGAGGATCCCGCCCGCGACGAAGCTTTCGTGAAACGTCACGAGAGCGCGTGGAGATGGCTCGGAGAAGGGGGTAATGGCGGATCGCTACCTATGAGTGTTGTGTGTGCAGAAAATGTATAGATTATGTGTAAATAGTCATGAATTTGTATATGTTCATCACTATGTGTAATAAAGTGTTAGAATCTTCAATGATGTTAGAATCTTCAATTCATTTTACTACCCAAATAGGAAAGAACCAGCCGTGTCCCGGAACGGACACGATAATTTGCCGCATTCGACAGGTATGTTGACCGTTCCTTTAACGAGAGCCAAAAAGTTTTTGTTTATTGAATGTATAGTTCGAGGGGTGTAAAACCAAAGTTATTTGAAAGGGAATGATTATAAATTTGTTTCATAAAAATTATTGCTCTGATTTTTGATAATGGATAAGCATAACTTGTGTACTTTCGATTTGCTATTTTTGTATTATTGAAAGCTTTTACAGAGTAATTTTGATTATATTTTAAGTGAATTATTTAAAAATTAGTTTTATGTTTTAAAGCTTGACTAAGAAGAAAATAATTTGGTTAATTTTGCTAGTTCCGTTGTTCTTGGTCAAATAGAAATCGGAAGTGAATAGTTGTTTTGCTGTTATTGTTTGAGTTTTATATTGTAAATGTGTCACGTGATTCTGGTAACTGTGAATGATGTAGATTAGAAGCAATTGTTTTTTTTTTTATATTTATGAAAATATTAGCTGAAGTACCCGGCGATGCCCGAGATTTTAAGAATATTTGTTAACCAAAATCAATTAAAAAATTAACGCAGTATAAATAACATAGAAAAAATATATGTGAAATGGTATACACATCTCAGAATTTAGGAATTTCCGCCTTTCGTCATTGTAGCACTAAAATCTGAAAAGTAAAAATATCAAATTGTCTAATGTTTGTTAACCAAAATTAATTTAAATCTAAACACAGTATAAATAACATAAAAAAACGTGAAATCTTATACACATGAATAAAAGTAAAACCCAATAAAAAATATATAAATTTATAATAAACTAATCAGAATTTAGCTAGATCTAGCCTTTCATCATTGGGGCAAAAAAAGAAGCTGAAATTACAGGTTTAGCAGAAATTTCCAATAGAACCATGATATGACTCCAGCGTTGCCTCTTAAAAAATGAAGTGTTTGATTCAGGGCTGCAAACCATTCAACTCCCCTCAACATTAAACTCCTATAAAATCCCTCTACATATTAAATTCCTTTTCTCTCCATAATAAACTCCTGAGAATTTTCGTAGATTCAGCCTTTCATCATAGTACCAGTAAAAACTGAAACATCCTTTCCAGAAATATAAATTTATTAATTTCAATAATTAAACACCACAAATGTATAAATTACACAAGTTTTTTAACCAACATTTGAAAAATTCGTAAATGAAAAAGCATATGAAAATAAAGATAATAAGAACTTCCGGAAATGAATTACAATTTTAAGAGATTCTCTCTAGTAACCAGTACAAAAAAATAACTATTACATAGCAAAATCTTATGTTGCCAGGAATCAAAACGGAGTTCCTATGTTATTCGAGATTGAAAGGTTGAAATATTTTAAACCAGATATCCTTTTGGAGGTTTCAAAATGCGTAGCCAAGTATTTATATATTCTGCTGAGTAGCAAGTGTGAAATTACAAACAATCGTATATTTATCCATGCAGAGCAATTTTCATGGTTACATCATGTCTGAGTTCGCAGTTTATGAAATTCGAGTTATTTTTATGTTGTAACGAGTATTTTCTCATATTCAAAAATTTCAATGCGTGTTATATGTTTTAAAAGTCCCGTTTCTGAATGTTTAAAAATTAAATATATAAGCAATATTATATAAATTGTGATGGTTGGTTTGTTGGACAGCTTTTTGTTTTTGTGGCGCAAAACCTAGATAGGACAAGCTGCGCTAAAACGCATGTTAAACTCAGAACATCTATACATATCAGGAAAAAGTAAAAATGTAACAATGAAAAAAATAAAAGTGTAAAGGTGACAAAAGCAACAATATATAAAAGTTGTAAAAGCAATGACATATAAAATTGTAAAAGTAATGATGTATGAAATATAAAAACGAAGATTTGTAAAATGTAAAAGCTAAGATAGCTAAAATGTACAGAAACGGCATATTATAGGTGTAAATTCAAAGTAAAAGCAACGACTTATAAAATAAATAAATACAATCATATAAAAGTATATGATAAAAGTAGTAAAAATATAAAACCAAACCCTCCGAATGGGAGTTCCCCTATCCATAATGCAGTCATCTATAGGAATCAATATGATGGGGAAAAAAGTTTAAATCAAAGAATTAAAGCCAGTACATTTTAATAACTGGAAAATAGAAGGGTGAGACATCTCACTTACAAGGTCAATTAAGGAGAGCGATGTGGAGCTAAAGTACCTCAAAATAAATCTTGAAGAATATAACTGTCATACAGATGCAATTTATGTAAAAATGTACCCGCAAGTGGTGCGTTTTCATATTTTAGGTAGAAAATATGATATTTAAAATAAAAAGTAATTTCTCACTATGAATGCATTGAATATTTACAGTAAACGCTAAGTTTGAGTCTAGGGTATGTAAAATCTGCATGATATCTGAATAATGTAGTAAAGAAAAGCGTATCGGACATTTTAAATTGAATTCAGAACATTATTTAAAAATATTTAAAGCTTAAATACTGAAAATGCATTTGATATATCTAAGCATCAAAGTTTAGTATTGATCATTTAAGCGAGTTACCAGTATATAAAAAATTTTAAACCGAATTTACAAAAATTCAAAAATAGAAGCTTTGAAAGTGCTGTGTATATGTTTGAACGAGTTCAAAAATGTTCCCAATAATGAGATTTTTTATACACGAAAAACTGGAAATAATTTTAACCAAAAAATTTGGAAAAAGAAACCACCTCTTGAAATTAAGATGCAGAAAAAGTACTTTACTGTCTATAAATAATGATGCAAAATAAACTCGAACTAAAATTCGCCGTTGAACCTCAAAGAATTATCTATTATTCCCTAGTTAAAGCTGGTGGAAACAGTCAGAAAGCGGTTCTATTACGTTCACCCCAAAAAAATCTAATTTCAATATTTCTTACTGTTTTGCAATATGCACTTAGGTTGCAGTACCTACCACGTTTGATTAAAAAGTTAAGAAACCTATCCCACTTAGATTTAGATCTCGAAAACTAATAAACTTTTGCACATAATTCGATAGAAAAGTCCATTAGTACTGCAAAAGTGAAAAATTGTGAGACTGC
This sequence comes from Dolomedes plantarius, assembly GCA_907164885.2. Lineage (NCBI taxonomy): Eukaryota > Metazoa > Arthropoda > Arachnida > Araneae > Dolomedidae > Dolomedes > Dolomedes plantarius. The sequence goes on along the minus strand of OU015497.1, from coordinate 122,008,618 downwards.
AAATGCCATTTTCAAATGTTCAATGATACCTAAAGAAGCATATTTATGCAAATGTTATACGATATAAAATCTTTGTGGATATATGAGGATGGTATATAAATATACGCAATATTATTTTTCTGGATCGTCTACAACTTCCTGTTTACAAGAAAATTTCTGTGCACTTCATGCTACTATATAAGGCTTTACTTACGCCATTGATCAAGACATAATATCGTACATCAAATACAAAAAAAAAATCTTAGGGAATTTCATATCCTATCCTCAAATTAAAAAATGAAATATATATTTCCTCGGTGAGAATCATCTGATGATGAAGTCTAGCCGAATTATAAAGTTAATCATACTTTAAACGAGACTATAAAACTCATTTAAGCAAACTGATTACGACTCTGTTCGAAAATTTATAAAGTACTAAAAATAGTTCGCTTATTAAGAGTTATTTTTACTGTAATTGCATTTACAGTAATAAGAAATGTAATTATATGGTTGGTTTCGAACTGATAATTCTTTAAGAATCATGAAATAAAAAGTTGAATGTGGGAAATTATATAAATTTATATGAGTAGAAATTAAGGGATTTCCTATTAGATTATGTTTGAAATAAAACTGAAATTAAATACTGGATTATTATGGAATTCATAAAAGTTTCAGAGTCATCGCTCCTGTGGTCGGTGTGAGAAGTTCCAAACTTTTCGACAGGAATGAAATAATTCAAATACTTTTTATCCAAAGTAAATTAATTCAATTTTGAGTTAACATGTGAACTTGAGATTGAACAATTGAAAATATTGAAGATTTATAACTTGATCTAACTTACTTATATAGCACTTTTAATCCTTTTTTAACTTGAATATAAGGTTCATGGTGTGTAATAATACCCTTTCCAAGTTTTCTCAAGCATGTAGAGATTTCTCTGGAGTCGAATGTTCCGTGCTTGTAGGTGAAATTGAACTGAGATATAGCATCGTAATAATGATTAAAATGGTTTAGTAAAGCATAAGGTATATTTGAAACTACGTTTAAATAAGGTAAGTTATGTACATATTCTCGTCAAAAGTGAAATTACAACACCATGAAGGAATGCTAGTAGCGATGTGAAAATAACAGGATTGGTAGAGGTAAGACACATATGCAGATGATTAAAGAAACAAAGATATAGAAAATTAAACTGTTTATTCCGTATCGAATGTGCCTATCACCGGCAGCTATACAGGCCTCTAAATGGCGAGGCATACTGTCTAGGAGGCTATTAATGGTCTCCTGAGATATTCCTTGCCAAGCCGAGTCCACTGCAGTTCTCAGTTAATCTACGGTATGCGGCTACGGTGCCCTGTGCACCGCAAGTCCGATGGCACCCCACACATGCTCGATTGGAGAGAGATCGGGCGAGGCTGCCGGCCAGGGAATGATGTGAATTCCATTGAGGCAGTTCAGGGTGTGACGTGCGTCATGAGGCCGGGCATTGTCCTGCTGGAATAACGTGCCGGGGACGGCCTGCACAAATGGCCGAACCACAGGCATAACAACTTGTGTACGTACCGGGCCGATGTTAAACTGCCAGTAATGTTCACAAGGGTTGTCCGCTGTCCGAACATGATGCCACCCCAAACCATGAAGCCCGGTGTGACGTTCGACAATATGGGCTTACAAGTAACGTTCTCCCCTAAGCCGCCACACATGTCCACGACCGTCATTCCTCCATAAAAAAATCGGGATTCATCTGAAAACAATACCCGATGCCATTAGTTCGTCCAGTAACGATCACGTCGACACCAAGCCAGACGGGCAGCCCTGTGTCGAGTGCTTAAAGAAGTATTTACACCTTTTGCAATCCAAACTTCTGCATTCAACTCTCGGAAAATTCAATATTTTCATGGACAAATAGAGGAAAGCAAAATAATGTACTTTACCTATATATGAATGGAGCAATGAGCTTGTGAATATCATTGATATGTAAACAGAAAATATGTGATTTATATAATATTATAATACTTCTCAAATAGAAAATCCTAGTAATATGAACTAAAATATGCAATGCAACAGCACATAGAATGTTTGTTGAAAACTTCCTCTCAGGTTTTTTTTCATAAATTTATGTAATGTATATTCATTTATCTCCCTCTCTTGGAAATTAAATAATAACTTAAACAAATCTGGATTATTGAGTAAAAAAATGCTCATTAAAAATATAATCTACTCTCTTAAATAAACGGAGGGGGAATTCATACTTTCTAATTAAAGCCGCTTCTGGGAAAACTTAAATAAAGAAGCCTCTTAATTTCTTTCTAAATTCTGAATACCTTTTAACACACAGTTCATAAACATAAGAATACCTTTATCTTTAAATAGATTTTCAGCACACAAAAAAATGTGCCAGATTTATAATATACTTTACGGCTTTCATTGGGAGAGACCAATCTTCATTTATTTCTCCGTGATACGTATAATTCATCCATTTCCTCCCACTGGTTTCTAGTCACGGAGAGGAGGGTAAAAAATTAAAACAGTTTCCTAATTCCATTAATTCTGAAGTGTCGATGTGTCATTAATAATGACCTTTTTTGAACTATCAGCGAGGAAAAATTAAAAATTGCTTTGTCGTAAAAGGAATCCATAATGAGAAATCTTCACTTTAAAAAACCAATTTCAAATTTCATGCAAATCGAGACGAATTGAATTAATTGGAAACGTTTCTTAATTTCAAGTTAAAGACAAAATTTAAAAAAAAAAGAAAAAAAAAATCATCGAAATTGTCTTTGTCAGTGTTCAAACAAATTGTCGTATTGTACGCTCTCTGTTTAAATCCCTTAAATCCTCTGTTTAAATCCTAAGCGTTTTCCTCCTACCCAGAATCCTTTACAGAGGGGATGCAAATAGTAAATTAGCCTTTAGATGTTTGATTCTGTGAAGTGCTATACAGATCCTTTAGTTAAATCACTTTAAATTTCAATAACCCTCTAGCCTATTCATCCCAATCGCAAATCGAAGCGTATGAGACAAGAATAGTAAATTTGATTAAAGTATAAAAGATTGAGATAGTTAGGGATTTTCTTTGGAAACATAAACCATCTTTAATTCTAAACAGTTATCTCTGAAGAGTTATACAAAAGGCACTACTGTTAGAAATTGTTTACTTTATGAAAGCCCTCCTTTGCAAGACGTCATTCATAGAAAAGACAACAATTGTGGCTCACAATGGAAGAAATATTTTACAGGAAGTCTGAGTTTCCTTACGATCTAATTTTTTGGTACAATGAGATTTGTTTTTCACTTGGGAAATATACGTCAAAAAAATGTGCAGATCCAATGAGCAGTAGCAACCTTATGTAAAAGTACAATATTCAATATTATTTTATTAGAGAAATCCTATCACTTTGGTGATGTTCAATTGATTTATAAATTCATGATATATCCATAAATTTTTATTGAATTGTATATTTACAAGCGATGTTTATTTTTAAAAGCATCTCAGAAATAATTCACCATTAAATGGTAATGATCCTGCAACAGACGGAAGGATATCACCATTAAACTCTGTCAAAGAAAATTGCTTTTATGGAATTATGTTTGAGCTTTTAAGGGGACAAGGGACCTTGAAATTCGATTTTTTTTTTTTCCAAGTTTTAACTATATATTCAAAATGAGAATAATTAATTTTCGATTTTACTACATTGAAAATCTTTAGAATTCAAAATTAGGAATTTTTGGCAGAATAATGCCTGTTTTTCAAAAAAAGTAAATAAAAAATTCTAATGTTTTTCAAAAAGCTCCATAAGCATTCTATATTAATTAAAATTCTTAAATTTTCTATTATTAGTTTACCAATGTATATAAGTATAAATGGGCATTTATTTTATTTTGTATGAATCTAGTTTTAATTTTTTTTCTATTCTGACTGTTATTTTTTTATGTTTTTACTTTATTTTATAGTCTACAAATTTGAAAAATATTTGTGATTTCAAACAAGTATGCACAGTTTTTTAACAAACACTTCAATTAACAATTCTGAGAAATTTAGAAAAATATCAGAAGAAAATGAATATGCATGGAGCCTTTTGAAAAATTCTAGCATTTTTGAAGAATTTTTTGATATATATGTCTTATTCTCTTCCACAAAATACTTATTTGGGAATTCTAAGTATCAATATAGTAGAAAAGAATATAAATTATACTCATGGGATATATAGATTTGTTGCATTGAAAAATATGATGCATTGGAAAGATGAAGGTGGAGCCACATTTAATACTCTGGTGTGGCATTACAAATGGCCATAACTTGTTATTCTGAAAAAAATACAAAGAAAATGTGACAGTAACAAGTCGATTTTTAAAATGAAGTACTTCATAATTTATTTAAAATAATCTAGATGGGGCTTAGGGCCGGTGGCTTAGTGCCGTTTACAAGAATTTACATCGTTGATTCTAGCTCATCAAAGGAGGGTTAGGAATCCAACATGGCTTCCAGTCGTTTCCTCGGACTACCTCCTCCCAGGGCGTCAGGAACCGGAACCGTCGAGGCATCCTTCCTTGGCAGCGGCTAGACGACATGTGTTTCTGCGATTTCAAACGCCGCTCCTGTGCTGGTATGGTCACGTGTCTTGATGAGGCAAACATCTGGAAATTGGCGACCGCCAGCACTTCCGCCAAAGCTGTAGTACAAAGAATTATTTTGTGTGTTCTACGAGGGGAAAGGGATAAATGGTGATATAACGATAGGCTTATAGCCTAACGTTTGGCAACCCCCTTTTGGGGATTTAAGAAAGAATTTACTGATAAGCGAGAGACAGTGAGATTGAACACACGCAAAAAGGGTGCTTTTTGCGTGTTTTTCCCAACTGCCTGGGGAAAATATATAAATGTAGGAATCATGAGGGAACTGTCCCTAATTACGTTGCGTGGTAGTATGACACCATATGAATAAGTAAAAAGCATTGAGTAAATTAACAGCAGTATTTACAAGGTTATTGAAAACGAAACGACAAGATTAAAATATTGAAAATTAGAGAAAAAGGAGATTGAAAGTTCTCGTCCCCTTAACTAGTTTTTTTGTGCGTGTCTGTTTGATTGAATATGTTTGTGTATTAAAGTATCGGTAAATGAATAAATGCACACACACACAGAGGGAAAAAGAGAGAGCGAGAGATGTGTATGTAAACATTTCAACAAAGGAAATTAAGCTCATTATGGCTAAGAAAAAATTATATATCAAAAATAAAAATAAAAAGAATTACCATTATTTTCATGATAAGTAAACACTGGTTTTTTATGAGTAGATACAATACAGAGAGTATTTTTTTCATAAATTTATGTAATGTATTTTCATTTATCTTCTCTTAGAAATCAAGTAATAACTGAAACAGATCTGGATTATTGAGCAAAAAAATACACATTAAAAAAATAGTCTACTCTCTTAAATAAAAGAAGGGTGAATTCATACTTTCCAATAAAAGCCCCATCTGGAAAGATATGTGAAATAGATTCTTTAAAATGAGACTTACAGATATTTGTGATATGAGATGAACTTCTTCCAAAAGTAATTGGCCATCTCGTTAAATATTGATGGCATATTTAATGAAGTTACGTTGGTCCATTAAACTAGTTCGCTTGGGTCCGATTGGTCTGTTAAATAAGATGTCTTCTCTCTACTATACCAGAAGAATATAAGTTTATACTGAACTTTATTTCACTCCCATAGGTTAATTCAGTATATATATATGTCATTTTTATATATAATTAACTATAAATCTTTGATAATTTCCTTCGTAAGACAGCAGAAGGAATCCAACGAAGACAACAAACAGGAAAAATAGTTAACTACTCAGACATTTCCTTAAGTTCTTATAAGTTCTATTTGTGGTATTCCTTTGTCTTCAGGTGTGTTTACGTTTTTTTTCTGGATTATTCTCGTCACATTTGTTTTTTTTATTCTTATATTTCAGAGGACAATATCTCAATCGTAAGTTAATATGTCTGAAATGCACCGAATTCAACATTCCGTTGAAATTCGACAGTATAGGTAAAAAAAACGAGTAAGTTGAATTGCAAAAATGATGACTTTGTCTTATATTTTGTCCTATTTCCTTTTATATAGAGATAAAAATATGAATGAAGGTTTGGGAAAACTGAAACTTACCACTGCAGGAAGTTTAAAACTTATAGATTATTCGAATGGTGTGTTTTGGATTTAATATGGATATTAAAATTTGAACATATAGTGTTTTAACAGTACTTAGATAAGTTGGGAATTACAGTTTTTTTCCACATGTAGTTATACAATTTTTTACAGAAATAAAATGCCCCAAAAAGCAAACAAAATTTAATAAAATTAGAGCATGAAACATAACTTTTAAGCTGCTTGCATGATTTCATTCTTAGATCTTCTTTACATTATTTTAGGAGCCTCTACTGAGACAAAAAAATCAAACTTTCAGTTAAAGATTTACAGAAATGTAAGCGGTTAAATCTTACATCTGGTATGGGTGTAAAGCGGTGAGAAACTGATGTAGCGGTGGCGACAGTAACTATCTGCGGCAATCGACTGTAAAACAATAGTCGTCCAAGACAACACAATGAAAAAGTTACATTTTCCAATCGATTGCTTTCGCATGCGCAAAGAAGGATATCGGAAACCAATTGCAATATTTTATTCGATTTTTACTACAGGTTCTTCGCTGGAAAACAGTCGAATGAAAAAGTTTTTTCCATATACACCTCAAAGATAAATAATTGAAAACTTTTTCAGCGATTTATCGGTGTACTTTAAAATTGTGAGTTATAAAAGCAATCTTTTCCGAATTAAAAAAAAAGTCTAACTTGGTTACATAATATTTTCAGATTTGAGTTTTTTTTTTCAATACTTCTTTTCCGAGTAGTTATACGAAAAAAAAAACATTCATTCATCAAGTTAGATCAATTTATTATGAATTATATTTTATATAAGATGTTGATATTGTATATTTCACTGTATATTTTTGATGCATTTCTTTATTGCACTATTTGGGGTTTTTAACGAAGATCATTAGGAGTACTTGAATACCTTTGAAAAAATTTTCACACTGTTAAGTACATTTGTCTGGCTGTAATTTCATTACTTGTTTCCATATTAGTCAAAAAAGGGACATCCAAAGTACATAAGAAAATTATGCAAAATTTATAAAAGCTTGTACCTTGAAGATCCTTGACATCACGCTATAATCCCATCATTTTAGAGTTTGTTCATACTTCAGTAAAACATTTCCTGCTGTTACACGAAATTTTATCTATGAGATATTCTTTTGTTTCTGAGATTTTAGAGATTCAGTCCTAATAAATTGAAATCCGAGCGTTTCACTAAAATATGCTTGATAATGTTATTAATGAGAATATTTATTCTAGGTAGTAGACAGCCCATAATAAGTAGCAATTAAATTTCTAATGAATTAACATGAGAAAATATAATATGATATCGTAATTGAAGGCTTTGTAGAAATGGCTGAAATTCCTTAGATATTGGTTTAAAAGGCACTTAGACTCAAAAGTACTGATAGGTATGTCTTCATCGTTAGCGGTGCATACTGTATAACAGAAAGGAAAAAATAACTTACATTTGTAGCTTCATATAATTTAATGCTTACACTGCAGAAAATTAAACTTTAAAATATACAATAAAATGAGAGAAAAATTCACGGGCATAAAAATTAGTTTTAGAATTAGGTACAAAATAATTTCCTCACATGAGCGATTTCATATGTTAGAAATTCATTTTCGAAATTTTTCTTAAAAACCTTTGTTTAAAAAAAAGTGTACTCCCAATTTAGGGTTATATTTACATTTGTCCGTGATTTTAGGGTTTTAACCATCTGCCGAATCCTTTAACAAGTTTATGGATTCAGCATCTCGATTAACTTCATATTAACGAACATAGTCATTAGAGATTATAAAGTTTATTTTCAAAATGATTATGTCATGATATTACTACACATCTTATCCAATTCTATAAGAATTTTGGCCTTATGGACAAGAGCCCACTATCTAGTGAACAAAATTCATTTCTGAAAGATGATTATAGTAAAGGTTATTTTCTTAGTTTAAATTCGTAACCCTCGTGTAGCAAAAAGTTGACCGTAGGTCTCCAAACCAAACCAAACCAAACCAAATAAACTCTTATTTAAGTTCCCTTAGTTTGAATTATGTCGAGAATATAGGAAATGTGGTTAAATTCGCCCCACAACAACCGCTATTTTGTCAATAAGATTCATCTAGAGATAAAAGTTTGTGACGGGCTCGCAAAGCGTACCGCTACTATTGGGAAAACAAAAAATGTGTGGGTAAAATGTTTTCAAGATTTTAGAATGTTAAGAGAGACGGTGAAGCAATCTTTATGTGAGCTATGCCCTTCTACATAGCATCGAAAATTTCAATGGCTGAGAATATTATTATTGTGTTACTCTTTAAATTATATTTCTCAATTGTTTTCAGTTTCCAGCTTTTCAGATATCTTACTTATCTTGGAAAAGAAAGAACACTATATGACATAATAAATATTTTATGTAGTAACACATTACATTTAAAACCAAATATTGAATTTATTATTAAACTCCCACTTACTCATTTAAGATCATCTCATTTGAGTTCTCGAAGACATGAATTCAGCACATTTTATTTGAAATTTTCCTAAAACAATTTAGAGGAAATTTAGTATTATTAATAAATTTATCTTTTTGATTTAAATGGAATGCAAAAATTTCTTTAATATATCTTTCAGGAATTAGTTATGAATAAATATTTTTAAAAAATAATTTTTAATCAGTGTGTTATCATAAAATTAATCTAGTTCAATTTGTTGATCATGAATCCTGTAATAAATATAGTATTTCAAAGTCATTGTCTGTCATTTAAGGTAAGTACCAATTCTTTAAGAACGTTCTTTAGTTAGCCAAATTTTCACTCGATGGATGATGTTTTTTTTAATACAAATGAAGCGTACTTAATGGAACTCTCTTTAACTCTAATATAATTTAGCTTAATTTTCCACGTCTCTGCGTACCTGACTTGGTCCATTGTCGGTAATTAACTTCCTAATTATTCATTGACAATTACATTAAGATGGGGAAATTTATACCTTTGTCAGCATTGACTTCTTTCATTTCTTTGGACTTGTTTGCCTTTGTATTTAAAAATTTTAGAGGTGTAGTCGAAAGTATTTTTTGCAGTATTAGTTGTAACACATGAACACTCAACGCAATATCTTGATCAAGTTATTACAAAATTTGCATGTTTATAGCATAAAATAGTTTAAAATGAAGCTGCAAAAATAATCTAAAAATACCATAGTTCTAAAAATTATCAAGTTGCGTAGATATGAGTAATAGACAGTTTTATTGTATAGAAGGTACAATGTTATTTTCTATTGCTTAGTAGTTTTCAGGTAAATTTCTTTCAAAATGCCTTTACTCCACACAGCATCGTTTAAGTTTACCTTGACAACCCTGTCAGTCAAAACTACAAGAGATCATTTTTATGATATGATTATTTAATAATAGAGCATGTACTCAGAATATTTATAAGTGATAAAAGGAAGATTTTTCTTCCACCTTGCATGGTGTTCCAGTCTGTTTCATAACTGTTTAGGAAAAACTTCCTCCAGGAGCTCCCACCAAGGAATTTGAGTACCAGCAAGTATAGGAAAAATGTTCTGTGTGCTAAGGTTAGTACTTAGTAAGTTGAAACTTGAACATGTCTTGGGAGGTATAAGTTAAGTCTTCTTCGTACTAATCCTTCTGGATTCGCTCACCTCAGTGTTAACCTATAGAGGAAATTTGTCTATTATTTACAGCTACAAAAATGTTGATAATCCAATAAAAATAGTATTTTCAAATACCCTGAACTTTTTTGCACCTTGAAACAGGATTCATTTTATAAATTTTGTCCTCCAAAGGAATTTGTGAGCATCTAAAACACACTTTACCAAATTTTTCCCCGAATAATTTAACTTTTAAAATATCATTTGCATAAAAAAAGAAAACGAAAACTGCCCCAAGGTGCAAAATTTCTTTCGCTATTACGCAGTACAATTAAAAAAAATCTTTGAATCTAAGTCGGCAATCCTTGGATACATTTTCTCCATAGGTTAATATTGAGGTGAGCGATTGCAATAGGGTTAGTACACAGCAGTTAGGTAACTTAGCAGCGTGAGTTCTGAATATGGGTAATCCAGGAGCATTCGATATACTTTTAACCATTCAACTTTTAGTTGTTCTTTCGAGTTGGGATGCAAAAATAAATTGTTTTCTGTTTTCAAGTTGGTAATTTTTTGACTGTGTGGCCATTGTAACAAAAAGTTAGTTTAGTTAAGAACTAATTACTTCTCCTCACACACAAGTTATTCAAAAATTTTGTTCGTGTGATAGTTAACCAGAAAATACAAAAAATACATAATTATGAGTTTGTCTTTTATCCCAAGAAGATCATTTTTAAATTTAGATCACATTTATTTAAAATTGAAAGTTGTTATCAAAAAAATCCGTATTTAGCTAAACACTTGCAGAGAGAAACTTTAAACGTTTCAAATTTTACCCGAGTCACGTTTATGCTATTTTGTTCCTCTATTGAAACCTTTTCCTTAAAGTAAATATCGATACCTACTTCATCGAACTGGCGTAAAAACTCTCAAACTTCGTGCATTTAAAACTTACCATAGTTGCATGTATTTTTACAATTATTATGCTCCTCACAAGTGAAGTGAATGAAAATGAAAACAAATCTCATTAAAATTTGCTTCAGGCACAGACTTAACATTCTAAAATAGCAAAAAAATCATATAATACAGCCATAGGTAATTAAGATTTCAAAGAATTATTTAGAGTATATATTTAAAAAAGCATTGTTTTAAAATAAATTATTTTATGTGCACAGTGATATTCATTTATTTTATGCACATTTTGATATTTATTCATGAACCGAACGAAAAAAATACCAATAGAAAGTTTTATATCTTTAGTAGTTTTTTGTAAGCGTGCAATGAATACTACAATTTTAAACAAAAAATGCATTTTTAAAGAAGTCTATTCATTATCAGATGATTCATGAACACGCTGTCGTAAAGAAAGGCATATTCGAAAGTTAGAGAAGAAGAGTAAATACAGTACGATAATGAAAGTTAAAGTAAATATGTTATTGTCGAAAGTAACAAAATGCCTTTAAAACAGACATATTTGATAAAAAATTATTACATTCAGAAATGGTACGTGAGAATGCTTCATAAACAGAAATTCCAATGTTGGCTAATTAAATTATATTTCTTATTTTGTTGTTGTTGCTTATGCCACTTGACCGACAGCAACATCAGATCAAGTCCCGAAGGCCATGGGCGATGAAGGTGCGGCTCCTGCTCTGACTGGCACCACAGAGGTCGGAGTCCGATTTGGCCAAAGGATACTCCCGTAATTTTGAACCAAGTCATTTGACGAGACCCCGACAGAACACTTGACCCCGCACCTCCAGAGGTAATTTTCATAACTTGAAGGATATTGCAGACACGATAGATTTTACGTGCACCAGCCGCCATTATTGTACACGACAGTTGATTTGTCAGCGACGAGCATCAAATCAGTGACTTTCAGATCACTAGCCCGCTGCCCTGGCCAATGGCATATTTCTTATTTGATACGTCAGCAGAGGCTAACATTATATACTGTAAAACACAGTGTATGCAGGTTGTACAATTCTTTAGATTCTCATTGTGGAGAAAAATCTAATATTTTATCAGACATGAAACCAGAAAGGTACTTATACGAGAGGCATCATTCCCCATGCAATAACGATGTAAAACTACTGTAAGATTGAGTGATAAAACAGAATCTAATAGTATTTAAATTAACATCTGTGGCCTTAAAACTCACTATTATTTTTGATAGTTATATTTAATTTAAATCTTATAAATTATTAATATTGAATGACTCAATAAAAGAAGAAGCGTGAAACCATTGACAAAAACCATAAATGTATTCTGTACCATAAAATTGGTGAAACACGTAAAGAACATCATTAAGCAGGAAACGATAAAACGGTCTGCTACCAGATAGTAGATTTTAAGAAGATTAAGATAAAACAAATTCAAACGAACTTGAAGTATCAAAAATTGCAACTTTTATAGGAAAACGTCCCATTCGCGGATGTGGCGTAGGATGAGTTTGCTCCAATAAACCACGGTGTGGCATCTGAAGAGGAAATGCAAAAAGCATTTGGAAAAGTAAGGGAAATTTTAGCTTTAGAATCATCAGCAGAGATCGATGATTTGAAGGAAGAAGATATGAAAGCAATAAAAATTAAAACAAAATTTCCAATTACGCAGAAGCATTTAAATTTTTAAATTGTTTGAAAACTTTTATGAACACAGCGATATTGTAAAGATAAATTTAATTTCTCACTAGAAAAACAAAATTAAAGGCCGATCGCCGTTAATGAAATTTGATATTCAGTCGAGCAGTTATTTGAATAGTTAAACTAATTTATTTTATAAAATGAATTTTTTCGGGACATAATCGTGTATCTTCGTAACTGTAAACATATTTAATCATTTATGTAACTGTCATTACTGTAATTACTGGTGTTAAACCAAAAGTAATCAAGAAAATCTCGGGGTAAATTTTAGAACATATTTAATTACTCTAGAAATCACAGTTACAAGGGACGGATTACATTACACATTACGAAACAATTGAAAAACATTTAGAGAATAAAACAGTGAGTTGACTTAACATAGTCCAAAATTGGACATTAGACCGACAGGTCTTTACGCTACGAAATCCTGGCTTTCTCTGGCTAAAAGAAAAACAGTACGACGGAAGTTGCACGCTAAGTCTATCCGTATGGTGGAGACATCTCATTTTAGGCTTGAAAGTATTATAACGTGCGTTACACACTCCCCCTCTGGTTCTGATGCCGTCCCGGCAAGGAACCAGGAGGTAATTTTTGGGACGTCCTCTTTTCCTTAGAGGAGCCACATGTCCAGTGTGCCTTTCTACTACAGGATCATGATAGTCCTTTAGGGCAGAAATATGATAAGTTCCAAGGATTTGGTCTGGGTTTGCCGGGTCGGCAATCTCATATGTTGTTGGTGATCTCAAGGTGAGAGAGAGGTAAGGACCTTCTCTCTTTGGTATAAATTTCTTGCTTCTGTTGTTCCGACTTATGGGATGAATAGTCACCCAAACTTTGTCACAAGGTTTGAAGTATTTTTGTCTTCTTCGTCGATCGAAGTTTCCCTTCTGACGATCCTGTTTCTGTTCAACCCTATCTTTGACATCTAAGAGTGAGTTGGCAAACCTCTTGAGATATGGGGTGATTTCTGGTACGAAGTTATCACTGTCGATCACTTGTCGAATATCATGCCTGATATCGTCTGTCGTTCTCAACTGTCTTCCAAATTGTAAGTAGGCAGCGGTGTGACCGGTGGTGTCGCCCACTGAGGTATTCATTGCGAAACGAATTAGAGATAACTTGTCTTCCCAAGCCGCATGTTCTTCCTCCACCAGAATTGCCAGTCGAGACTTCAAGTCACGATTTTTACGTTCCGATGGATTGGCTTGCGGGTGGTAGGCGGGGATGACATCTTGTGTAATCTCTAGCAAGTCACAAGTCAATTGCATGACAGCACTTACGAACTGTGGCCCGTTGTCACTTATTAGTCCTCGCGGAAGGCCATATCGTAGGAATACTTCTTCGATGAGTGTTTTGGCACAGTTTGCCGCAGTGTCTTCAGCAAGAGCAGATAGTTCTACCCATTTAGTGCTTGTATCTTCAACAATAAAGATCCATTTCTTTCCAGTGGAGGTTTCCGGAAGAGGGCCAAAAAGATCAATGGCCAGAGTTTCCAACCTTTGTGCATAAGCGGGTATTCTCAAGAGTCCTGCTGGTTTTTGGGTTGTTGCCTTATAACGATTGCATTCAGGACAAGTCTTGATGTACTCTGAGATGAACTTTTACATACCTCGAAAGTAGTATGTGGATGCAATCTTCTTGCATGTGTTCTCTACGCCATAATGACCATCTGTCGGGGCATCGTGGTACTCTTGAAGGATTCTTTCTCGCTCTTGTATAGGAACTACGAGTTGAGCTTCTTCTTCTTCATTCTCAGGTGAATACCTATACAGGATATCTTGGTTCATTAAGTATCCACGACTGGTGTAGTTAGCAAAGTTCTCATCCTTGTCCATGCTTTCAAAGCAGTCAATGATTTTCTTCAATTCTTCGTCCTCCAGCTGTCCCTTCCGAATATCACTGGACTTCCTGGATGGCATGTCCATAGTGATTGCACACACATCAGAGGTTGTTCCTTCAGCGTACAACGGTCTTGACAGAATGTCGGCTACTGCATTGGCTTTCCCTGGGGTATAATCAATCTTCAGCTTGAAGGACTGAATTTTTAAAGCCCATATTGCCAGACGGCCAGAAGGTGACTTTATACTTAACAGCCATTTGAGAGGTTGATGATCTGATGCGATGAAGATTTGTTGATTTTCTACGTAACCTCGAAACTTCTCTAAAGCCCACACTACCACTAAGGCTTCCCGCTCGGTTGTGGAGTAGTTTCGCTCTGCTGGTATCAATAGACGACTTGCATATTCGATGACATGTTCATCGGGGCCACTTCCCTGGAGAAGGACTGCTCCAAGGGCATAATTACTTGCGTCTGTACGGATGGTGAAAGGTTTTGATCCGTAAGCTTGCCTCAATATAGGAGAAGTCATCAAGCGCATCTTCAACGTCTCAAAGGATTCTTGTTGTTCAGGACCCCAGTGCCAATGCACTTTCTTCTTAGTGATGTTACTAAGTGGGCGTGCTATTTCAGCAAAGTTGGGGACATATCTACGAAACCAAGAGCAGGTTTGTAGAAAAGATTGGACTTCTTTCACAGGTAGTGACTGGAATTTTTCGAATAGAAGAGATTTTCTCCTGGTCAGCTTCAATGCCATCTTTTGTTATCCAGAATCCCAGATATTTCACACGGTCACAGACAAAGTGACATTTATCTCGTTTTGCGTGTAGTTTCAAGATAGAGTCTTTCGAAAACTTTTTCGAGATCTTCCAGATGTTTGTCAAAAGTTTCTGAGAGGACGATGATGTCATCTAGATAAGACAGTGCGAAAACATCTTTCAGGCCACTTCGAAATTTGTCAATTAATCTTTGAAAGGTGGCAGGATCATTTCGTAGACCGAAGGGCATACGTAAGTAACGGTACGTTCCAAAAGGACAAATGAAGGCAGTTTTGTCCTGGTCAACATCAGCAACCTTTACCTGATGATAGCCCGATTGCAAATCAATTGTTGACATGTAGGATGTTGTATTGCTTCATTCAATAGATCATCCATTCGTGGCAAGGGGTAGGTGTCCACTTTCGTAACAGAGTTCAACTTTCTGTAGTCGATACAGAGGCGTATTTTCCCATTTGGATTAGGAACAAGTACCACAGGTACAGCGTAGGGGGACTCGCACTCTTCGATTATATTCTGCTTCAGAAGTTCTTTAATCTGTTCCTTCAAAATCTCTTTCCTTGTAGGATTCATCCTATAGGGTGACGTTGCTACTGAGGAGTGATCACCTGTGTCGATACGGTGTTCAATAAACGGCGTCGGTTCTCCCCCTGGTTGGAAACATGTCTCATTTTTGTCCAGGAGTGTGTTAAGTTTTCTTGTCTGTTCTGAAGATAGGTGTTTACTCTCATCTTCTCGAAGTTCGAATGCGCTGATGGTTATATCTTCTACGGTCTTCTTGAAGAACTTTTACTGTTTTTGAGGATTTTCGGAAAAGTGCCATTTTCCGCCTTGGACATCAAGAACAATTCCAGCTGCATTGAGAAAGTCCATTCCTAACAGAGTCTTATTTCCTTTTGCTTCGGGCAATACTAGAAATTCTGTTTTGATCACTTTGCCTTCAATGTACAGGTTGACGACAGTACTCAGAGCAGTAAAGGTCTGTCGAATTCCATCAGCCATCATCAATGAAATTTTCTTGTTCTCAAAGGTGACGTTGTGATCTTGTAGGAATTTAAACAGCTTTTCACCTGCGATGGTATGGGAGGCACCGGTATCAGCACAGACAGCAATCTTTTCACCAAAAATTTTGAGGACAATCAAATTTGAGGGATACGAGTTTGAATCCAAGTTGAATAACGTCATGCAGTTCACTGATGTTTCCACTTCATTAGCCCTCGTGCAAGGAGGACACTTTGACTTGATGACTCCAGGAGTCCCGCATCCTTAACACTGGATGGGTTTTCTTCCTTCAGTTCTGAAACTTGGGAATCTAGGTTCTGTTCTAGAAGGTTCTGGTGGGTGGTCATCATGGAATCTTCCAACGGGTTGACTTTTCTTTACTGGAAAGGGTTCCCTGAATTCTTCTTTCTTCTTGAAAGTTTGATTTGGATTGTTTTTCATCCCAGGCCGTAGGCTATCGTAGGCGTCCAGTTTCTCCCCCAATTCCAAAGGATCGTTCAAATCCGCCCAAATATCCAGGAAGTGTTCCCTGATATTTGCTGGAGTTTTTCTTTTTATCTGATCAGCGATCATTAGGCTTTTAAGCTGATCAAAAGTGTTAATCTTCTATTCTTTGATCCAACCTTCCAGATAAGAATTCAATTCGAAACAGAAGTCTCGCCACGTCGAATCCGGGTTTTTCTTCTGTTGGTAAAAATACTGCCTAAACCTGTCTCCTGTAACTCGAAATCTTTTGAGAAGCATTTCTTTTACCTTTACATAATTTTGAGCATCATCGTCATCCTCTCTTGCGATGAGTTGAGCTATATCAGGCGGCAATGAGCCAATCAGGTATGCTGTCCAAGTACTTTCAGGAATGTTCATGAACTTCACTTGACGTTAAAAAATAGTCAGGTATTGACCAATTTCGTCTTCCTTCGAGTTGAACTTTGGAATAATTCTATTCAATTCAAACTTCGGGTTTTCTAGCTGTTGGCTTACAACAGGTGTTCGTGACAGTTTCTCCATTTCAAGTTGCATCCTCAATTTTTCCGATTCGAACTCCCTTTCTCGTTGCTGGACCACTTCCATAGCTTTCTGTTCTTCTGCTTTTATACGTTCTTCCATAATAAAGCTGAGCATCTCCTTGACTAATTCCTCATCATACTTTTCGCTTTCGGTTATGAAATCCTTTAGATCATTTATTTTGAGATTGTCCGACGGAGCCAGACCCAATTCTGTAGCCACAAATCCTCAAATCCTCTTTTCTAGATCTTCTCAAAAAGGCCATTTTTCGTGTGTTTAGTCTATTTCAAGTAATTTTATAAAGTTCAAAAAGCAATTTGCAAATGGGAGGGAGAAACAAAATTCCCACAATTACATTAATTTGATGAACTCAATACCACTTCAACTGGTATTCAAATATGTTTAAATATAAAATGCACAAATGAAAAAATTCTTCTTTAAATAACACTGTTAAAGTTAAAAGCACCGATAAATGATATTAGAATATGTTTAATTAGAAATACCATTCATAAATTATTTCATTTACTTTGAAGTTATAAATATGGTAAACTTGTTTACACTTAGTAGAAATAATTAAAATTATTTCCAATCAGAAACTATGTGTACATTTAACAGCACCAATTAAATTAAGTTTGTAATAATGTTACGATTTGATCAATCACTGTTCAAATTTCCAAGTGACACATTCAAAATTAGATAACTTAAAAAGAACGAATATACTGACAATAAAACAAGTAATCTATCCTCAGCTTAAATTCTTATTTACCTTTTTGATAAAGTACAGAACATACATATAAATCGAAAGCAAAAAGTGAAACATTCAAGTTTCGCTTTCAACCGTCACTTTAGAATAGTTTGAAACCGAAAGCATTTTCAATACGGGAAAAAGAAATGAATATCAACTCAAAATTCAACTATACTGCAATACTGTAACATACAAGAATAGCAATAATTAATTATGTTAAATTGTTACTTTACAATTCCAGATGGAACACTAACACCATTTAATTCATATGATGATTTGAAACCAGAAGTAAACAAATGAGAAAAATCATTACAATTTTATGCAAAATAGAAGATCATGATTTACGTAAAATGAGCAACACTTATCTCTAATCACATTCACAGGGTGCGAAATTTTCTTGTCATTCTCAGGATGCGAAATTTTCCTCTTGTTGTTGGGGCGACAACCACTTCAGGAACCTAAGCCTGTGAAAAAAAACGCGAGAGAGAGCCGGGATATCTTACTTCGGGCCAAACGTTGGGGAGCCAATTTGTAACTGTCATTACTGTAATTACTGGTGTTAAACCAAAAGTAATCAAGAAAATCTCGGGGTAAAGTTTAGAACATATTTAATTACTCTAGAAATCACAGTTACAAGGGACGGATCACATTACACATTACAAAACAATTGAAAAACATTTAGAGAATAAAACAGTAAGTTGACTTAACATAGTCCAAAATTGGACATCAGACCGACAGGTCTTTACGCTACGAAATCCTGGCTTTCTCTGGCTAAAAGAAAAACAGTACAACGGAAGTTGAACGCTAAGTCTATCCGTATGGTGGCGACATCTACATTTTAGGGTTGGAAGTATTATAACGTGCATTACACTTATAAATAGTAACACTTAAATTTAACTGAAGTTAAAATGATATTTCTAATTTAAAAATGATGCCTTACGTTTGAAGTATATAATTACATCCCCTCTTAAATAGCAAAATGTTTGGATAGTGGTAGTTTGTAAATGAGAGGTATTACTGTAAATAGTCATTATTGCTTTTGATATAGAAATATATAATTAAAAGTAAATAATATAGACTATTTCAGTTGTTTACTTACTGGGTTTGGCAGAATGCGTAGTTGTGATCACGAATAACTTTCTCTAATATACTCTCGTAAAATTCCTTGCGAAATTATTGGTATATAAATACTGTAAATTGCTAGATTATTGGTGACAACAGGATTAAAATCAAAGTATGAAACTGTAACTAATTTAAAGAAACGTTACTAAAAAGATCTGAAACATAATCTGAAGATATTAGAGAATTTTCACTCTAATAAAAAAAATTACATTTGAATAAAAGAACCTGAATACATTTGAAATAGATGAGAATTTGCAACGCCTATTTGTAATTATGGTTGACTTTACCATATTTTTAAATAAGATGATCAGGTTGTTACTGGAAAACCATACACACAATAGGCGTAATTATCATGACATGCAGTTAATTAGTTTTCGAGAAAATGTGCTCTGGAATTTTAAAATCTTTTCACCTTTCAAATTTGATGATATTTTTCTTCGTCAGATTTGAAGAATGATAGTATGCTATTCGATGAACAACTTCATTTCTATGAATTGTAATTAATATAATTTCTAACGCTAAATAAAGTGTTTTTAAGAGACAGAACCGCCCTCCGGGTGTTGTGGTTCTGGATTTGATTTTACATAACACGTTGCTGTTGTTGCTAATGTCCCTGGTTGAAGGTTCCATTCACTACGTCCTAATCGGCTATTGGACTGAAAGGGGCGGCTCCTGTTTTGAATTAGCACCACAAGGGTCGGAGTCCGACTTGGCTAAATGACCGGTCCCGTAATTTTGAACCGAGTCAAGTGACGAGACCGGAACAATTGACCTCGCACCTCCAGAGGTAAATTGAGAACTTGGAGCACATTGCAGCCACGACCTATTTTACGTGCCCCAGCCACCATTAGTGAACACTGGTGGATTTGCAGCGACGAGCATCGAAACATGGACGCTCAGATCACTGGCCCGCTGTTCTTGCCAACTGGACCACAGCGCCCTACATAACACGTAATAACACAAAACAAATAGCAACATTAAATAATGTAAATAAGAGAAAACTGATAGAATTCTCACAGCAATGCTCCATAAATTACTTACTCAAAACATACTTTTTGATAACTCTCTTCCGGAATTTTTTTTTTTACAATATGTGTCTAAAGTAGAAATTTACTGATTATACCTAGCAACCAGTGTTAAATTTAAAGGTCTTCTAACCCGAAATCTATAGCATATAGACAGGAAATTACTTCGCAAAATCTTGTCTTTAGAGCACGGATTTCCAACCTTTTTATTTTTACTGCACTCTTGGGAATGATATTAGAAACTCGGGCACCATTCTTAGCATTTTAGTTTTTTCAATTTTTTAAATATTAAATTAAATAGGAATATGTTTCAGAACTTGTTAAATTTATGTTCAAATAAATAATTGCTCCACTGCTGACTACTTGCTGACTTTATTCCTTTATTGAAAGATATAAGTAACCAATACTAGGATAGGATATAATAATGCAGTTTCAAAAATAACCATGGGATTCTGTATTAGTGATGGGCAAAACGGATCAGTAGAGAGATCCGGATCTTTGGGAACCGTTCACTTTACAGAACGGCTCTGAACGAACCGTTCATCGTTCACTAGAAAGAATAAAGTCTGTATATATATATATATATATATATATATATATATGTATGTATGTATGTATGTATGTATGTATGTATATATATATATGCATATATAAATGTATAAATATATATATATATATATATATATATATATACACTCATGGACAAAAAAAATAGCGCACCAAGAAATAATTGCGGGATCGTAACGAAACTTGCAATGAAGGTACATGTCGGGAAGATATGCAAATGATTAGAAATGCAGCGTGATTGTGCATTACGTATAGCCGGTAGACGGCGTTGAACATCGTACTCTGTGGAGTATAAAACAGGTAACCAAAGCTTGTGTGAGTTTGCTGAATCATTTACAAAGGAAGAGCTGAGATAGACATGCCATTACGCCGTGTTCGAAGACAATATAAGCAGTTGTCGCAGTTTGAGAGGGGGAGAATCGTCGGGATGATGGAAGCTGGGTGGCCAGCTAGGCGAGTAGCTCGTCAATTAGGCCACTCTGATTGTGTTGTGAGGAGGTGTTGGGACCAGTGGACCCGAGCGATGTCATGTACACGAAGACCAGGCTCAGGACGTCCTCGACAGACCAGTCGTCGAGAAGACCGCCACATCGTAAGAAATGCACGTGTACAGCCAACTGCTTCATCGGCCGCCATCCAGGCACAGGTAGCACCTTCACTAGGGGCCTCTGTGTCTTCTCGAACCATACGAAGGCGCCTGGCTGAAGGACAGTTGGTATCGCGGCGCCCATTACGTGTGCTGCCCTTGACGCCCACCCATCGACGCCTCCGTTTGGAGTTTTGCCGCGCACGAGGAAACTGGACTGCAGCGGAATGGAACCAGGTCGTCTTTAGCGACGAATCCAGATTCAATCTCGGCAGTGATGACAATCGTGTTCGTGTGTGGAGAGCCCGTGGTGAACGCTTCAATCCTGCCTTTGATGTACAGCGACACATCGCTCCCACAGCTGGTGTGATGGTATGGGGTGCCATTGCCTACAATACACGGTCACCCCTAGTATTATTCGGTGGCACCATGACAGCCCAGCGGTATGTTCATGAAATCCTGCAACCACATGTGTTGCCACTCATGCAACGGCTCCCAGGAGCCATTTTTCAACAAGACAATGCTCGGCCTCATACGGCAAGGGTGTCACAAGACTGTCTCCGCACTGTTACTACCCTTCCTTGGCCTGCCCGATCCCCAGATTTGTCTCCAATCGATCATAACTGGGATCATTTGGGACGACGAGTTGGGCATCCCACGAGTTTGAACGAACTAGAGGCAAGGTTACAGCAAATATGGAACGAAATGTCTCAAGACATCATACAGAACTTGTATGACTCAATGCCCGATCGTATCGCATCGTGCATTCGCGCTATAGGGGTCCAACGGAGTATTAACTCCTCCGTTCTTTTGCCTTTTTCTCTGAAATAAATTATCCTTTTTCTTTGATTTTCTTATCATTTACTTATATCAAAGTAGTCATTACGTATGTAAAATTTCGTTTCATTTTGACGACTCCTTCTTGGTGCGCTAATTTTTTTGTCCATGAGTGTATATATATATATATATATTTATTTATATATATATATATATATATATATATATATATATATATATATATATATATATATATATATATATACCCAACAAACACAGAGGCATCGGGCCGGGGTCGGAAGGTTCCGGCTAGCCGATTTCTCCATTGCCGGGCCGGCGCATTAGGTCAGTATCGTTTCCGTCACGGTCGTGTCCTCTCGCCCGCGACTACCCCGTCGAGTTCTGGGCCGCTTCCGGTAGGAATAGAGCCATCGTTCATCCGACTACGAACCGTCAGACAGCCGCGACGAAGCCATCAATGTGGATAGAAAGCCGTCGCGTAACCGGAGGTTGACGGGCCGGTTACGGGAGCAATAATTGGTGCCGACAGGCCGTCAAGTACCCATCTCGCAGCCAGCAAAGCGCCGTGAATCAGGGCAACTCGCCAGTAGTGAGCCGGAATCGGAATACCGGCAGATTTTCAAAGTTTTTCGTAGAACCCTTTCTTTCACATGCTTTTTATTTTTATTAATGAGATTGTTTTTAACCTTTATATATAATATGATCTGATATCTACCCTTTCACTTTATTTTTTTTCTGGCTCTCCATGTATAACTAGTATTGATATTTTTAACTGTTCCCCTTTTCTCGTGTATTTTCAGGTAATAGTAAATATTAATCTCTGCTATTACCTAAAATTTTTATTCAGAATAATTCCTGAAAATCAGGAATTACCCGATTATATAATCTTAATTTATATAATTTATTTGAAAATTATTAAAAATTAAAATTGAATGTAGTTCAATGTTTTATGAATTTTATTCAGTCTTTTTTTTTAGTAGTTGACAAGTGAAAAAAATGTTTCATTGTTTTGCATATCAAAGAGTGATTCGTTGTTAAATCTTAGCTGTTCATGAAATATCTTTTTTGAGACATCTTCAAATAGGTCTTGAAAAGTTTATTCTTTGGAAATAAAAAATAATAATATTCTGTCATCCTACAGTCTTATCATATTGTTGAATATGATAAGACTGAAAATTAAACATACCTTTCGGTCATTGTCCAATGATGGTATATTTAAAAAAATGTTGAAAATAAAAAAAATCCCACACAGTCGAGCAGCGGAGAGATAGCAGATGTGGTGTTTCTAATCCCTGGTGTAGGAACTCCCTGGTGTAGGAAAAATTATAACTCCCTGGTGTAGGAAAGCATACACCGAGTCCAAGAGATCCCGCCGTAAAAGAGAATCACAGACAAAATCCTCCTCAACCGACAGCTGTCTCAAAGAGACGCCCATACATTCTGTGAGTAGAAGTGGGGAAAGAGCAATGACAAACAGAAAAAGATTTCTCCCCCTCCACGAATTTCATTCTACGGAGGTGTTCGCTTCTAAGTCCCGCCATGGCCGCAAATGTCCAACCTCGAAGTAGAGAAATAATACAGCAACTGTGTCGAAGTATAATTGGTGTAAATAGCGTGCGCTAAAGTTTCGCCAAAGTTTCGCCAAAGACTTAGATGACGGAAAATCGCCAATCTGTGTACGTCATGATCGCACGCTCGCCAAACGTATTTTGTCAATAGATCGCTGAACTTATATTTATATGTGTCGTAATTTACACGGACATCGAAAAATTTAAAACAGTATTTTGGGGGGCTGGGACTGAAAAAAACTCTTCTGGAATAAAAGTATTTTTGAGTCCATAGACACTTTTCTTTTATTAATTTTTATTTTTATTTTCTGGAAATATTTTTTTTTTAGCTTTCTTGTGATCAGAATGTTTATGCTTTAAAACAAATACTTAGATTCTGATTTTTCAGCTTCCATCAAAGAATTTTCAGCTACGGCTTAAAATACATGAAAAGTTAAATCAATTTTTTAGACTAAATTAGCCATGTTTCAGAATTTCAATAATGTGAAACTTTTCATGCGGGAAAAAAATCCTTTTATGTAGACGATCAGCTTAAAGCGTTAAAAATACATATTAGATAAAGATTAGGTTAGTAAAAAATTATAAAGATTTTTTTTTTCCCTGAGGCTTTGAAATTTCTTGTAACTTCTCGTTGAAAGCTTTTAATAGATGGCTCTCTGAACCCCTTGAAACGATTTAATGGATGCCACTGGCCTAATAATTTTTAAGAAAGTTAGAATTAAATTTTCTCATTCTGGAATGTATACATGTGTAGGGGGGACTACAGAATGCCTGAAATAAATAGGAAGAGAGGAAATATTTACGTGAAAATGAAATTAATGACTACCGAAGATGTAAACATCTATCTATCAACATTTTCTAAATTATCTGCCAGTGTAAATACAGAGGCTGTTCGCACAATTTTTAGACGATTTTGGTAAGCGGTAATAAAAAATCGTTTGCTGCAAAAGAAATAATTGCAATTGAACTATGTTTTTGAAAGTCAAAATTATCGTCTGCGGCTTGAAAGTTTTGTTTTTATTCAAAATGGCGTTTTTAACAAAGCAGTGGTTCGAAGGCTACATTTATGCTCTTTCCGAAGAGAAATATGTATACTCCGTTATCCAAAAACGATGTGAGAGTCATGGTTTTGTGATATCTAAAGCGTCGATAGGTAATATCGTCAACAAGAAAGGAAAAAATCGTCAAATTGGAGCCTCAAGTGGGACAAAAATTCCAAACAAGTATCCAAGGAAAAAACGGACATCTTCGACTATTGCAAAGGTACGTTGTTTAATGTTAAAAGAAAATCCCCCTAGTCAAAGGACAGTTGCAAAATCATTAAAATGCTCGGTGTCCACTGTAAACAAAATGATAAACGTTGATTTAAATCTTAAGAAAGCGAAAAAAACGCTATGTGCATCGTCTTCTTCCAAATCATATCGCTGAACGCAGGACACGCTGCAGAATTCTATATGAGAAACACTTATCCAAATAAAAATGGAAAACAATTGTCACAATAGATGAATCATGGGTGTATTTAAATGACTGCAACAAAAAAAAAGCCATTTATTATCATAAAAGGGGAGAAAAAAATTTAAGTACATGGTTCAAAGAATCGAATTAAAGTTTTTCTAAGGGATTCATGATTGTTGCTGGTTTTTCTTATAATGGCAAGTTAAAAATAAAGAGAGTGGAAAAAAATGTCAAGATTGACTCCAAATACTATCAGGAACATATTTTATTGCCAATTTTTCTGAATGAAATACCATCGCTTTACCCACAGTGCCATCAATCTGTGAGACTCCATCAGGACAAAGCTAGCAGTCACACATCAAAATCCACTGTAAATTTCCTAAAAGAAATGGAACAAAAAACTGGTATCAAGGCCATACCCTTCACTGATATCCCTACTAAATCTACCGATGTAACACCTATGGATTTTTGTGCTTTCGGACTTTTAAAATTTGCATTATCCAAACGTCGTCCCAAAACCCTTACAGGACTCTGGAAAGCTGTTCAGGAGGAATGGGATAGAATACCTCTTCTGACACTTCAAAAGGCATTATTATCCTGGAAATTGTGGTGTCGAAAGATAGTTCAGAATAAGGGATGTCAAATAAAACATTTAAAACACAAGAATTTTATGTAATTTAGTTTTGTGAATACAATATACATCGTCTAAAAAATGTGTGAACAGCCTCTGTAGCATCATTATTCTTAATATATATTAAGCACATTTGCGACGTTTCAAGAAAAAAAATCATTAAAAAAACAAATTACGTTCTTTACATGTTTATTTTTTATCAGTGATTTCGCATTTTTTCTTTTTTAAGTCAAGATGTTGGTATCAAAATGTTGTATTGATATTAGGAGTTTAGATGTACAGAAGGTCGTTCGCACTTTATGGAAACGATTTTGAAATTTAATTTTTATGTATAAATGTCGTATTTTTTTTCGGCGATTTGCTTCTATCTGATAGCCATGGTTCTTTACAATAGTTCTAGCTCGAATTTTCCATGAAAGTTAACTTTTTCTTAGTATTGTCATGTCAATTTCACCCCATTCCTCTTGGACCGTTTTCCAAAGTCCGTTCAGTGTTCTTGGATGCCGTTTTGTAAGTCTCGTTTTAATAAACCGAAAGCGCAAAAGTCCATTGGAGAAGCGTCAGGTTATTTTACAGGTATTTCATTAAATGGGATACACTTTATTCCTGGTTCTGATTCTTTCTTTACTAAATAAGCGACAGTTGATTTAGTTGTAAGTCTCGTTTTAATAAACCGAAAGCGCAAAAGTCCATTGGAGAAGCGTCAGATTATTTTACAGGTATTTCATTAAATGGGATACATTTTATTCCTGGTTCTGATTCTTTCTTTACTAAATAAGCGACAGTTGATTTAGACGTGTGACTTGAGGTTTTGATCATATGAGGCGCAACTTTATCAATTTCCTTTCCATATAAGGCTGAAATTTCTTCTTCAAAAATTGGTTCTAAAATATTCTGCTGATAGTAGAGTGAATTAATTTTGGCTTTACGTGAGACTTTTTTGATTTTTAATTTGCCGTTGTAACAAAATCATGCAACTATCTAGAATCCCTTTCGGAACTTTTCTGTACACTGACAAAGTCATTTCGTACGGTCATTTCCGTCAGTTGAGCAAAATAAAATTGATCTTTTTTTATTACTGTCACTTAAATATACCCATGCAACATCGAGTGTTACCACAAATTTCCATTTTTCAGCAGCTAAGTGTTTTACATATAATTTTCTACAATTTGTTTTCCTTTCAGCAATATGCTTTGGTAAAAGCAGATGAACTTTAGTTTTAAACATATTTTTTAACTTCAAATCATTATGAATGATTTTACTTACAGTGCCAGAATACATTCCTAGTTTCGATTCAATGGATCTTTAAGGCGGCGGATTTTTTTTAGGATCAGAGACTTCCCTTTCTCGATATTTACCTGCGTTCGAACAGTTTTAGGGTGAGGTTTCGAGGTCATGTTTTCATTTTTACTTTCACTTAGACTTTTTTCCCTTTCAAATTTAATGTATTAGAAATACCTTTTTTTTTAAATGCCATAACCGCGATTTTTAGACCGCTTTATAATTTGTTAATACGAATATTTCACCTCGGAAAGCACAGTTACGTAACCTTCGAGCCATCTATCAATTTTATGGGCCATTTTCAAAATAAATCTTTTATTTTACATTCCAATCAAAACAAAACAGAAGTAGGCAATTATTCTGAAGTTGCCAAACTTTTATCTCAAAATGCAAACGACAGAAATAAAGAACACAATCGTTTCCATAAAGTGCGAACGACCTTCTGTATATTTGAGATAGTCATTTTATTTAACTGGCATCTGTTTTTCAACTGTAAAAAGGGAGAATGGGTTTTTTTAAGTCTTAAATCTTGACAAAAAGTTTCATATTGTATTAAAGGAGTGAGGATGGGTAAGAAAAATACTTCTGATTAAATCCTTCACCGATTTAACTTGCTTGCTCTTGACGTAGAGAAAGACGTTTTTAGTGACTCATGTAATTGAACTCAGTGCCTCGATCATTTATTTTTTTTTTCAGCGTATCAGCGACTACGAAAGTATGTATTATAATTATTGTATGTTACCTAACTGCATATATTGATCTAATAAGTAAAGATAAATTTGAAGAGAATCACTATTCTTGGCTTGCACCAAAAACTATTAACTTTTGGAAATTTAAATAGTTACATTCATTAATTTTAAGGCCAAAAATCTTAAATAATATCTTACAAGTCCAGTTCTTAAAGAAATTAATTAATTTTTTACTCAAAAATGGATGGCTCACTATTATGATATTACAGATTTTTTTTCTTTTTCTTAAAAAAATATGATTTTGAAAAATTAGGAACCCATAAGACGGGCACCTAATTTTTCAACCTTTGCCTCTGACGGACTGCCGAGCGAGGGCAACGCCTCCTTCTCACTTGAGGCACTGCCCTCTAGAAAGCCCCTCAACGCCGCTGAATTCTGGGATGTTGTTTATCGTGAAAACAGCATATGCTTTTTAAACCTAAAGATTGATTTTTCAAATGTTTCTTTGTTATATTCTGTGCAGGTGAATGAAAAATTACAATTAAGTGTTTCATACAAAGGTGAAGAAATTGGTTTTTTGAATAAATTTAAATTTCCTTTATTAATAAAAAATGTTAATGTTTTGTATAATATTTTGAATGAAGTTGAGGGTATTAATCGAAATGAGCTCAAAAGTAACCCTATCCTTGTGTAGACTTAATTTTAAGTATGTTAAAGAATTTAGATACAGTAGTTGAAGATAATAAGAAATCTTATTTGGAGTTCCTCAAAGAGCAGCTTACTTTACTCTTTACTAAACCAGAGAAGTACAGCTATTCACCTGAAACTTTAATATTTTCATCAATGTTTTTCTTATTATCTCCTTCTGCTTATAAATTTATAAGACAAAGTGGGCATATTACATTACCTCATCCAACAACCATTAATAGACTGAGTGCTAAATTTAATGTAAATCCTTTAAATGAAATTAATGATACAAATTTTTTAGCCTATGCAAAGCATAGGGCACTTACTTTAAAAAAACAAGAATTGTATGTTTCACTTATGATTGATGAAATTCATTTAAAAGAATGTTACGATTATAAAGGAGGAAATATTGTTGGTTTTGCAAATGATGACATTGAATGTGCAACTAGTACACATGTCTTCAAAAAGATTTCATGCTACACTTGTAAATATTTTTGGGAATGAGGCTTTAGGTATTGAATTAACGCTTAATAATAATTTGGATCATGAGCTTTAAGATTAAAATATCTATGAATAAACATAAAATACAAGATACTATCTTTTATGTACTATAAAATACAAAATAAATAAAAGATAAAGTAAAATACAAAATAAAGATATTATCTATCAAGATAATCTTTTCTTTATTTTGTATTTTTATAGTCAGATATTTAGTTAAATCTTTTTTTTCCAATTTGCATTTTTTTACACTTTATTTAAATAATATTTATTATTTTGTAATTCCTAAGAAAAAAGTATGCGATATTACGGAAATTTTCACTTTACCTAATATTGTATTCTATAAAATGCCCATAGCTGGCTATATATATATAGTCTAAAATTTCAAACACACATTGTGCTAAAAAAAATTAAGTATCGTATCGATGAATTTTTAATTTATTCGGCAACTACGAATTTGATATAGTTTTTTTTTACACTATTATTATAATGCAAAATTAATAGAGGAGAAAATAAATCTTGACATCTAATGTTAAATACAATTTCCAAAGTTTGCATTTTCCTGTTAAAATGATCTAGTATAATCAGTTTTAGAAAATAACTATCTGTTTAGTGCGTATTTCTTTTCGCATCGCTCGCTACGACAGCTGAAAACGAGTACGATGTTGTCAGGAGAATCGCCTACAGCAGTGACGTCACGAATCCAGCGCAAAGGCTTTGTAATCTAGAGGGCAGTGCTTGAGGGGGTGTTGGCGAGAGAGAGCATTCCCCATATGTTTTAGATGCGAGGGAAGAAATTATTCTCCCCAATTCTGAGAAAAAGGGGCCTTCTACGTGCCACCTGCAAACAAAGTGTGTCCACACAAGGGGGGGGGAGAAAGAAAACGACTTCTCAGAAAGAGTTGGCTTGAGAACAAAGAATCTATTCTGAGTGGATAACGAACAGTCTGTCGAGAAAGCAAGCTGATCGGTTGAATTTACTGTTAGATTTTTAAGTTCGATTCCGGTATACGAGCAAACTGCTCGGGTGAAATTCGGATGAAATCCGACGAACAGTGACATTTCTCCGTTAAAGACCGTGAATGGTCTTGGTTGAGTAATTATCTCAATAAATTATTACTATTATTAACTAATATCGCTTAAAAGCCTTTTATTCCCGAATTTTCGCCTAAAAGTAGAAAAAAAAATATTTTCACATTTATTCGCATGTATTTCGTAAATACGAAAATTTAGTATCCCTACTAAGTATCCTACCTCATTGTACTCGGTGACAGTGATACATTATATAAGCACTATCAGAGACTAAATAGATGCCGATGTTTGGTACGTGAAAGAAAGTGCATTTCTTGTGGGCATTTCTCATGGGTGAATGGAACAGATTGTATTTAAATTTTACCTCTGCGAAGCTATTAGTAATTTTTTTTGAAAAAAATTAAATATTGATCTGAATCTGAATGTTTTTATCTGTTTATGAAAAATAATCAACAACGAGAAAAATATTTTTTTTCTTCTAACTTTAAAAAATTTAGAAAATATTATATGACTGCAAAATTGTTATTCAAACTGAAACATGAAATTATCCTAAAAAGCATTTTTATTTTCATTAAACAAGTGCAGCTGTGAAGGTGAAGACTTGCATCACAAACAAGATATACGCAGAATACTTGTATGAAGAAAATAATTAGTACACTATCTATTTACTAGCACATTAAAAGCTACTAAAATACTCTCAACATTTACATACGTACAAACACACACTTTCTAATTTAATCTTTGATGACTTTTTTTTTTTTTTTTTTTTTTTTTTTTTATGAAGCGTTTTCGGAAAATATGAATATGGTTCATATCAATGGGTGTTAGAACTTTACATCTACGTTGGTCAGCTATGTGAAATTTATTTGCAGCCAACAATATTTTTATTTTATTTCCTCGAATCATTCTATATTGTTCTATACATCACTAGGTATAAAGTATGCGAATAAATACTGTTAAAAATGACGAATATAATTCAATGTAAATCAATATTTTAATAACAATATTTTGACTGTATAGAGCAGGGGTGGCCAAAGGGTTTGGCCACCACTGGTATAGAAATATAAAAAGGTATGATATGTTTTTAGTGTTTAATCTGTTAAACACTTATTAAAATCCATTAAAGACTCAATTCGTTAAAAGAGAACTGTCACTCGAAGCTCGAAGTATTTTATTTTATGCTATGGATATATCTATATTCTAATAAATAAAAACGGTAGTGTTATTCATTGCAAAATCAGTACACTTACCCCCCCTCCCCAAAAAAAGAAAAAAAAGCGCTGAAAATAAACGAAAATGGTCATTTTTATGTAAAAAAATTACTTTAAGTGCAGCGCCACGAACACCATCACCGAAAAATTTGTGTAGTCCAAATAAGTGTAACCCAGTGGTCTACCGAAAAAAGGAAATGAAGCGCCTACCGAAATTCTTATTGGCGATAAGTATCTGCTGGTAGGGTTGCCAGGTAAATCGAAGAGAACCAGGGTTTGAAATGAAGCCCTGATAGATACCCGATTTGGCATCCAAGAGAGTCTGCCGAAAAGTCCGTCTTAATCAAAATGATAAACAAATTTAGGCAGGTACTACTCTTTGCTCTCTTGTGCATAAACTCTTGATCGAAAAAATTATCCATTTGTAAGTGGATGTTTATTTCATTTCTATATAAAAGCCAAAAATAAATTAATATAATCTAATAATAGTTGATGTCTGTCAAAACATGACGGCTAGATAGTAAATGAATGTACTAATACACAAATTATATTCAACACATCATTGTCAAATGTTGAAAATCATAATAATGCGCAGAAACAAATTGTGATTAAGTGGATTCGTGCTTAGTGAGTATCTAAAGACAGATATAAAAATGTCACTGAGCATGTGCAGAAAGCAATTTTTTTAAATTGTAAATTATCGCTAATTAAACAGCATGAAATAAACAATTTCCATGAGGTTTACTGTTGTATTTCCCAAATATAATTATCATAAATATAAATAAGGCAGAGATCGATCTAGAGAGACTTCTCGGAATAAACGTGTTTATCATTAAAACATGTCACTGAGCGTGCGCGGAAACAGTGAGTTTCTAAAGACAGATTTAAACATGCCACTGAGCATGCGCAAAAATCAATTGTAAATTGTAAATTACCGCTAATTAATAGAAATTGCTGTCACAAAAACCAAATTTAACAAATCTACAGATTACAGTCTTTCGTTTAAGACCAAAATGAAGTAAATTGATGCAGTAGTTTTCTCTCACGGACTACCCAAAAAGTCGGCTTAGCAAATTAAATATATAGATGATATATATTATGCATATATCACATAGTATAACCGAAAGATTATATTATGTCAGCCGTATACTTCTGATATAATACAATCTTTTCATACAAGGAAAATTATGTGAATTTTTCGTGCAAAACAAGTTTCACAAAAGTGAAATAAATATTTATGAAAAGTCTGCTTAATTTAATCTTCGACTTCCCTTTCAAATCCATAATTCTGATGCAGATTTCTGTTACTTGTGGTTACGAATCGGATTATCGATTACGGGACGTTATTGGGAAACGGTTTCGGCTCGATTCCCATCCAACCAACACCGGCCCTCAAAAGGGTACACAATACGGGATTCCCCATCGGAGATTCGTAAATCACCCGGCAATGGTACGGATCATTTTCCCCGAGCCTATCGTTCTACCGGCGCCTCCAGAACCGGCCCGTCAAGTTGCCGTCAGTCTTGTGTTTGTTGGGTACATATATATATTTATATATATATATATATATATGTAATATCATAGCAATAGGCATCGTTGGAACAGCTATAAAAGAATTCTTGGGACGCAGTAAACAGTCGAATGATTTAAAATAGTTTTATTGTTGTTCATATGGAGTTCCCCATAGGGAGGGAGCTAGACCGTGTGACATATTCTATGTACAATCATTATAAAGAAGAGCCCGGCTTCATGCCGTGTTCACTTTTTATATCGGGAACATACAGAAGACTTGGTGTAAGCAATAATCCCTATGACGCTATGCTACGTCATGGACTAGGGCGTGTCCGATGATTCTTATCGGTTCAGTCTCCCTAGACAGAGGCTGTTCTAAGTCTATCAGGATATTTCTCTGTCTATAGGGGAACGAAGGGATTAACTACTGCAAACTTTAAGAGCTATTATATCATCATTAGAAATGGAATAAATTATGTTTTATAGGAATATAGACAAGTCAGATAATTAATATAAAAATTATTTTTATATTACATCCCCCCCTCAAAGAAAAAGAAATTCCCCATGCCAAACAAAAAGAAAAATTAATTTACCTATTCTGACAATTTAAAACTGAACCTATCCACCAACTCTTCTGTGTACAAAACTAACATTCAAATCTCTGAATGCTCACTTATAAAATTTTTAACAACAATCTTTGCATAATATTCTCTCCAATTTCAATATTCTTTGCAAGTTCAACATAAAAATCGCAACGTATACTACAAAAAGCACAATACAATATAAAAATATAAGACGTCTTGAAGAAAAAAAAAAAAAAAAACATGTGGTAACAAGTGGTGACAACCATGGTTGTTTTGTTTTTTGGCTTATACAGTCTTTTGCAGAGAAATTATTGTCCTTTCACTGCTGAGCCAAATAAAATGAATACAAATGCACTATCATAATACTGAAAAAAAAATTGCAATACAACAATACGTAAACAATACAACCCTATAATAATATACAAACATACATACTTTATTTACATTATTCATGACTCAGTTTTAATTTGTCTGGTGCATGGTATTTTCGTAACTTCGAAACATGCACAACTTCTGAAGATTCTTGAGAGTGGGTATTTTTCTTATTAATTTCATAATTAACGTCAGAAATTTTGCTAAGGATTTTATAAGGACCACTGAAAACTGGAGACAGTTTCCTAGTATTAGGGTATTTAAATTCTTCATAAATGACTGACTCATTAGGTGTAAATTGTATATCCACAAATCTAGCATCGTAATGTATTTTATTCCTTTCATGGTAATGTTTTGTTCTCTGAACTGCTATTTTTCTCGCCTCTTCAACAGGAGGATAAATACTTTCCTTTAATGGATTTGTATATGGAATTGTGCCATACATTAAATAGGCTGGTGGAAATTTAGTAACGGAATGGGGGGTCAAGTTGTATTCGTGAGTTACTTCCTTTAGTAATTTAGGCCATGGAACTTTTGTAGATGATTCATTAATTTTACATTTTAAACGTGTGATTATTGTTTGGCCTAATCTCTCCACTTTGCCATTAGTTTCTGGTCTGTGAGCTGTAGTCAATAGTTGTTTAACGTTATAATGCTTAAGAAATTTTTTAAAATGAGAAGATGTGAAAGCTGGATTTCTATCACTTAAGATACTCTTTGGCACTTGAATTTGAAAAATTTGGTTTAGGAAGTTAGTGTAAGTTTCTGTTGTAATTGATTTTGAAGCAAAAGCCCATATAAATCGAGTGTGATGGTCAATAATTAACGTCAGGTATTTTTTAGTTGAATTGTAATGGTTAAGGCCACCCACACTATCAATTGCAATCAAGTCAAATGACTTGTCAACCGGAGGCATTGATTGCAAAAGTCCAAATCTTTTTTGTCGAGGTTTTTTATTTACTTGACATGTATGACAGTGTTTAATAAAATTACTAATATCAGAAGTTATATTTTGCCAATAATAAACAGGGGTGAGCAAATTAATTGTTTTTTGAATACCAGGATGGCCAAATTTTTCATGAGTAATTTTGAGTAATTTCAGTCTTAAAGAAAAAGCTACTACAATCTTTGTAAACCCTTTTTTACGAAGGCATAAAACATTGTTAATTTCGACAAACTTTCCAGTTAAATTGTCATTTTTTTTGAGCCTCGGTAATTTCACTCAACTGCAAGAGATGTGATACCTGAGTTTCAACATTGTTTACAATAACATCATTGTGTACATTGTTATCTGGTACATCACGAGAGAGCATGTCTGCTTCGATGTTTGTGGTGCCCTTTGTATATTTAATATCATATTCATACATACTTAACTGCAAAGACCAGCGGAACAATCTTCCTTTTAAGTTTTTAACATTTTTGAGCCAAACTAAAGCCGCATGGTCCGTATGTATGGTAAATTTTTGTCCGAAAAGATAATGATGAAACTTATTTAAAGAATCCACTATAGCGAGACATTCCAGCTCAGTAATACAATAATTTTTTTCATAATCTTTTAATGAGCGGGAGTGAAACGCGACAGGGTATAGGACACCAGAAGCATCTGTTTGTTTTAAAACCGCTCCTACACCAGTGTGACTGGCATCAACATAAATATGACATTCAGCTTTTGGATTAAAAATTTTCAACACAAGTTTACAAATTAAAGTTCTTTTTAACATTTCAAACGCTTCTTGGCATTTCTCAGTCCATTGCCAAGGTGTATTTTTTTTTAACAAGTTATTTAGTGGCTGTCTAATAGTGGCATATTTGTCAATAAATTTATGATACACATTAATTGAACCGAGAAATCTTTGTAAAGATTTTACATTATTGGGTGGTTTTAGCTTTTTAATAACCTCAATGTTGGTGTTTTCCGGAGTGACAATCCCATTGGTAATTTCATATCCTAAAAATTGAATTTGTTTTTGTAAAAAGGAACATTTAGAAAATTTTAGTTTTAAGTTTTCCTGTCTACAGATATCAAAAATTTGTTGAATGTGTTCAATATGATTAGAATAGCTATCTGAAAAAATTAAAATATCAAAATAATTTGCAGCAAATGTAATTTTATATTTAGTTAAAATTCTACGAATTGTTCTCTGAAAAATGCTGGGTGCATTGCGCCAACCAAAAGGTAAACGTAGCCATTCATATAATCCATTATGGGTTGCAAAAGCGAGTTTTTCTGTGTCATCTGGGTGAATAGGGATATGCCAGTAACCTGAGGCCATGTCCAATTTTGAAAAATATGTACTTTGAGCTAGTTTATCAATCAATGTCTCGACTAGAGGTAATGGTTCGGCATCCGACTTCGTCACCTGATTTAATTTCCTGAAATCAATACATAACCTATTCTTTTTGTTTTCATCTTTTTTATAAACAAGTGTTACTGGTGCCGAAAATGGAGACGAACTTTCTTTTATGATATTGGCTTTTAATAACTCTTCAATTTGAGTATCAATTTCTTCTTGTTGTTTTGGTGAAGTTTTATATGCGCGTAACGAAACTGGCAAATCGGAAGTCAATATCACTCTTTGGGGTTCTATTCTTACTGATCCCACGTCATATTTATTTTTCGCAAATATGTCTTTATATTCCTCTAAAAGTTCTTTTATTTCGGAACTTCCTACATTTTCACTCATTTTCGTTTTTTCCTCGACTGTACTCTGATAATGTGTGCACCCATTACCAGAATCCATCTCGGAAACATTCGAAAATGTTAAAACGTTTTCATTTTTATTCTTTTTCTTTACTTCCTTTTTATCTTTAACGTTACTAACATGTAGCTCAACATGATCTTCGGGCATGATATGCAAAGACAAATCGCTGCATTCAGAACTAGAGAAAGTGATCAGTTTTCTCCCATCCTGCTCAACAATTTGGTTCGCACAATTAATTACCAAACGAAAATCAACACAACTCTTTAAACCCAAGAGGGCATATGGTAAATCGGTGTCAAGTATGAAAAACTCCGCCGATTTAACAATATTACCAATTTTAAGGTAGAGATTGCATGTTTTGTTAAGCTGTATTAGACCTTTTGTTTGTTTCACGTTTATCACTTTATTTTCTCTAATGGGAACATTTAATTTTTCAACAATTTTACTTGGAATTATATTAAGCGAAGATCCAGTATCAATATTTAACCATATCTTATTATTTGAACTCGAGTTATTTTCATTGTTTGTTTTTCTTTTATTATGTACGTACGTTTTGTTTTTTGTGTATCCGGATACTATTAATTGTCACTTTTCGGGTTGTGGCTTAGGCGCTGCAAATTCAGACGTAGATGGTCTATTGATGCAAGAGAATCCCCAATGATAAGAATTCATGATCCCTATGTTTGCGCAAAACTTACAGGGGTTGGGGGGCATCTCTTGCACCGCATGCGTCGTTTGAGCCTTTGCTGGTTTTGAATTATTATACATTCGTGGTGCAATTTTCTTGTCCTTACTACATTGGAAAGATTTGTGTCCTAGCTCCTAGCTGTTGACAAATAAAACAACGGATTTCCGGTTTAAGTTTTTTTGTCTTTCCATTCGTATAGGGTACCCGATGGAACGGTACTTTTACTTTGTCCATGTCTTTGCGAATTTGTTCGTAAATTTTCAATTTATTTTTAAACTCAACTAAATTCTCACATCCATATAAAATGGCTTTGTTCTGTGTAGTGTCATTAATCCCGTTAATGACGTAAGTGATTAAAGCACCTTCGTCTATATTACTTTGATTAGCAATTTGTTTCATGGTTAAAAAATATTCTTGCATTGACTCATTATATTTTATTTTACGTTTTTGTAGGATGTTATGTATTTCTGCCGAATTATATGTTACTTTAAACTCTTCAATTAATAATTTCTTTAGTTTGTCAAAAGAATTGACTGAAGTTTCACTACGAATGAACAGAAGTGCGTTCCCCCTAAGACAACGTTTTGCGAATAAAAATTTATGAAACTCAGATAAGGAGAATAATGCAGCATGATTTTCAAAAGTTTCAAACCATTGTACGATATTTTCATGTTTTTCTCCCTTAAAGAGAGGAATCACTGCCTCAATGTCAGAGAAGTTTACCATAATTTTTGTTTCTCCCATGTTTGACAATTTTGAATTTTTATCGACATTTTCGATTTTAGAATAACTGTTTTCCTCGTCATTACTGCTTTTGATTTCATGTTCTCTACTTGTATTATTTTTCATTTTGACTCCAAACGTTTCGGTTTGGGTATCATTTTCGTTATTACTTATAAGGTTTTCGGTTTGAGTACTATTTTCATTATTGACTTTATTTGTGGATCCGGACTGAAATTCAGCATGTTCTGTTTCGAGACTAATTTCGTCTTCCGAAATGTCCTCTGCAATTATCGAATTTTTAAGAAATTCGAAATTAGATAAGCACGAAATAATATGTTTAGTAATTTCCTCTTTTTCACCTTCTCCCGAAATATTTAAAATATCACAAATCTTAATCAATTCCGCTAACTTAAACTGTTCTGAAATTTCATTCACTTTAGCTAAAAACTCTTTATCTCCAACTTCATATTTAAAGCCACAAAAATTTAAAACTCTATTACGATCTAATCTCGTGTTTCCATTTTGGAATATGAGTTTATCTAATAACTTGACCGTTGAAGCTTTTTGCTTCTTCAAAGCTTTACAAATTACGTCAATATCCTTAAGTAACATGGTTACAATATTAATATACAAATTCCAAAATATTTACACATAAAGCAGATTCAGTTATAAACCATTATAAAACTACAGCATATTGAGATATAAACCATTTGTTAAAATTATTCATTATTCAATTCAAAAAAAATTCCTATCCACATTTATTTATGACTTAATAAAGAAAGAAAAATTACTCACGTAATGATTCACCACTTCCTTGAACGAAAAAAAAATAATAAAAAAAATTTACTCCTTATGTACAGTTTTTGTTCATATTTCACTGGAATCGTCATGCACGAAACGAAAAAAAATCGGCTTAGATTGTCCACTTTCGTGTATTTTAATCCTGGAAGCATTGGACTCGCACTGTTCTTTGATTAATCCACAGGTAGCACTCAAATAGGAAAGTATCCAGGCTTTGGGATCCAGTTCGAACAGAAGGTTGGTCCTTTTCAAAACAAGTGTATTCACACGCAAAAACATTATTGATGTCGCAGTGGCCGTAGAAATACTGCTTCGGAACTAACGCCTCTTAAAACGCTGTCTGTCATCCTCCATCTGTATTCCAGCTTCCGTTTCGGTTTAGCAGGGAATTTGGCGGGTAGACACAACACATTCCCCCAAGAACGAATTTCAGCCATCGCCTGCGTCCCACAAAATTTAATCATTTTGTCTAGCCCCCTTTATAATCCTGACGGCTTGTAATATCATAGCAATAGGCATCGTTGGAACAGCTATAAAAGAATTCTTGGGACGCAGTAAACAGTCGAATGATTTAAAATAGTTTTATTGTTGTTCATATGGAGTTCCCCATAGGGAGGGAGCTAGACCGTGTGACATATTCTATGTACAATCATTATAAAGAAGAGCCCGGCTTCATGCCGTGTTCACTTTTTATATCGGGAACATACAGAAGACTTGGTGTAAGCAATAATCCCTATGACGCTATGCTACGTCATGGACTAGGGCGTGTCCGATGATTCTTATCGGTTCAGTCTCCCTAGACAGAGGCTGTTCTAAGTCTATCAGGATATTTCTCTGTCTATAGGGGAACGAAGGGATTAACTACTGCAAACTTTAAGAGCTATTATATCATCATTAGAAATGGAATAAATTATGTTTTATAGGAATATAGACAAGTCAGATAATTAATATAAAAATTATTTTTATATTACACATATATATATATATATATATATATATATATATATATATATATATATATATATATATACATATATATATATATATATATATATATATATATATGTATATATATATATATTTATATATATATATATATTTATATATATATGTATGTATATATATATGTGTATATATATATATATATATATATATATATATATATATATATATATATATATATATATATATGTATATATATATATTTATATATATATATATATATATATATATATTTATATATATGTGTATGTATATATATATATATATATATATATATATATATATATATATATATATATACATGTGTGTGTGTGCGTGTTGTTTCTAATGCCCCCTGGGCATTCTAGGCTTCGAGCTGAAGTGTGCGACGCCGGTCTAGTACCACAAGAGTCGGAGGACCAGAAGAGTCGGAGTCCGTCTTAGCTAGCTGACAGCTTAATTTTGATCGAGCACCCCCATGAGCGACATCTTAGGGGGGGGGGGGGGTCTTGCCATATCCCACCCTCCCTGACCTCATAGAGGGACTTTCCGGTCTTTGGATTTAACGTGCCCATATCCGGCCTAGATACGGAGGTATTTAATGTCGCGCGTCGGGATATATATATATATATGATGAGTCAATTTGACTCCTAGATTTTATGTCAAGAACGAGTTCTGTTTTTTATTTCCTTTAAATACTTTTATTATTTACATATATTAGTAATTATTAAGTGAAAATGTATACTTGTATGAATATATAACTTCATTAACTGAACATATTCCTTGTTTTAAAAGTTTTATTATTATTTTATGTTAAAAGATATACAAAAAGATGTATATATTTATCAAGAGGGATAATTTTTGTCATGTTATTTCAAACGCAAAATCGTTTAACATCTAGGTGTGTATCTGATTATATGTTTCTGTGACATAAAAAACAGTTCTTTCACACCGTAAACCCAAGAAAAAAGAATCAGATTTTTTAAAAAGTCATTTTTAAGGAATTTCTAAGAGGACATTTTTAAGTTAACTCCTTCAGTACCTTAGACCACCTTAGTCGTTTAATATATAAACTATTAACATTTTCTTCAACTTAATCTTTTATATTTTTCGAGAATATTATATTATGTTTGATTGGCCGGCAGTAATGTTTCATTTTGATTTTATTTGTAACTAGCTGTTTACCCGAATGTTTTGGGTATTTATTTATCCCGATTTTTTATTAGATAGGAAAAGGAATGAATTCTACCTTTAGTGCAAAATCGAAGACATTTTATTTCTCCCTCCTCTCTCCCCCCATTGCTGATGGGGCTGAACTTGTACTTAAGTAGCATCGGGAGTGTCAGTATTCCTCTCAGCGACTCCGAAACCTATGGATTCGACACTACTCTCGATCATTTTGGAAATTTTATTTTTCACCCCTTCTTCCCCCTTCCCCCCCCCCAATGCTGATGAGGGGCTGAACTTGCCCTTTAGCGGCATCGTGAGTGTCACTAATCATCTCAGCGACCCCGAAAACTATTGATTAGACACCACTCTCGGTCATTTTGGACATTTTATTTTTTATACCTTTCCCCCCCCCCAATGCTGATGGGGGCTGAACTAGCCCTTAAACGGAATCGTGAGTATCACTAATCATCTCAGCGTCACCGAAAACTATTGGTTCGACACTACTCTCGGTCATTTTGAACATTTTATTTTTCATCCTTTCCTCCCCTCCCCCTCAAAGCTGATGGGGACTGAACTTGCCCTTAAACGGCATCGTGAGTGTCGCTATTCTTCTCATGTACCCCTAAAACTATTGATTTGACACCACTCTCGGTCATTTTGGACATTTTATTTTTCATCCTTTCCCCCCTCCCCCCGCCCAATGCTTATTTTTGGAGGGGGGGGGGCTGAACTTGCCCTTAAACGGCTTCGAGAGTGTCACTATTTATTTCAGCGATCCCGAAAAATTGGATTCGACACTAATATCAGTCGTTTTCGTTTAGTTTTACATGGACCCCTCCCCCTCCCCCCTAGGGGTGCTAGGGGTGTCAACCCCCCCCCCCAGTAACTATTCCCATATTAAATGTCATATGTGTACCAAGTTTGGTTGAAATTGCTCCAGGCATTCCAGAGTGATGCTGAAACATGGTATATACATATACATCCGTTACTACATATTATTAAGTGTTACCAAATCAATCACCGCTGCCCGAACGTTTCTCCAAAGACCCGGATCCTGGTCGTTCGCTAACGAGATCTATAACAGATCTATAGCAGATCCGAAGTCGGTCTTTCAGAGAACCGGGTCATTTTGAAAACAGATCTTCAAAAAGAGCCGTTCATTTTGAAAAGTCTTCAAAAATAGACGGCTCTTTTTGAAAGATCTGTATCTTCAAAAAGATTCGAATCTGAAGATCTACATCGGTCTTTCCGGTTCCGGTGAACGATGTGGGAGCCGTCAGATCCGAGATACTGAGATCCGGATCAGTCGTTCATTTCAAAGAGCCGTTCAGAGCGAACGGCTCTGAGCTGATTTACCCATTTCTATTCTGTATAGCAATACGCTAGAGGACTACAACAGAAATCGCTAAAAATAGTTTCCCTTTATTAATGTGAGACTTGCGATAGATGCTTAAAGCACAAATACAGTTTCAAAAATAACCAAGGATTCTGTATAATAATAGGCTAGAGGACTACAACAGAATTCGCTAACAAGAGTTTTGTTTTATTAATGTGAGACTTGAGATAAGCTACAACTACACATACGCGAATAAGCTGCGAATAAGCTCCCCCCGTCGCCTTTTGACACATTTTGGTGTCGATTAGTCCCCCCCCAACGTGGGGGAAGTATTTCGTCGCTTTGATCATTCGTCCTAAAACCGCTCTCCGGAGCGGTATGAGTACGAATCATCAAAGGGACGATGGACGCGTCTCGGCGATGGACCTCCTCTCGGCGACGGGACCAATAAATTACTGCTTTCCCCTACACTTCGCTCTCTGTTTCGCGAATGTATATTCCCAGTATTAGATGCTTAAAGCACAAATGTTCGATATGAAGCCTTACAGTTGTGAGTGTGGGGGTAGATAATTCCTCCTCAAGAATGAGTGCATCGTCTTGTGTTACAGTCTCTTGGGCGCGAGAGTATTTAATTAATATTCATTTTAAGTTGGCCTTACTAATATCTTTCTGCTTATCCAAAAAATTCCCTGAACGATCTCACCTCAAAGTGTAGGGAATCATTGCCTTAGATAATGAATGTCCAGTAGACATGCTTTTTAACTGTGAATGATTCAGATTCTTACTAATGAAAATAAATGAATGGTAAGAATAATTGTATTTTGTCATTTACATAGTTTTTAATCTAAGTATAAATTCAGATTTTTGTTTTATAATCTTATATCTATAAATAGGTGTTTATTTTAACACTCATAAACCAATATCACATTTTACAAGAACTATCTTTTTCAGATACAGCTCAGACACAACATTTTCGTTCTGAGGCGTACAAAATATTGGAATATCGAGAGATTCCTTAAAAATTACCCTAAGGCTAGAATTCCATGTCTGCAAAAGAATCTACATATCCCATACTCTTATAACCACAAAATTTAAGCATGAATAATTTAACACTATACAACTTTACAGAATCTTACTTATCAAACCCAAGTTTTCTTGGAATGTAGCACTCGGAATATTTCTTTCATTGTACTACATTTATAAATATTCAGTGAGCCTTTACATTTAGATGGGCTTAGATCATTTTTATGTCCTAAAATTTTAAATTCAATCGCACAAAAAATTTTTGATTGAATGATCCTACATTTGTTTCAAAGGCCTAGCTCTTTTTTTTCCAACGTTCCATTTTATGATTTAATCTGAATATAATTATGATGTAAAAATAAAACAACTATGTTGCCCTCGCTTAAGACTGAATAACATTAGATAAGTATGAATGCTATTGATTTTAATTTTTTTTTCCGGAAAAATCTAACGAAATTTGATTTTCTCCGTTGAATATTTAAAATCTTGCAGAAGTAAACAGAAGTTCCCTGGAAATGCATTAAAAAAATTAGGCAGTTTCGTGTAGTATGTCGAATATTTAATTAAATTTTGCTTTTAGAATAAAAAATTTTTTTTTTATCGAAAATGTGAAAAGTTATTTTAGATACGATAAACACTAATGTTGTTATCGGTTTAGTTATAAGAACGTCCGACTCTATGACTTACCTCTGTAAAAGTTGTTGCATCAATGAATTCTGCAGTTTCCCTGTAATAAAATAATATAGAAACTTTTATTTATTCAATCTAAAGTTCAAAGACACTAATTTCATTCAAAAGTAAGTTAGAAAACAAAATTAGTAAATCTTAATCCTGGCATTCCAATCACCGATTTTTAAGACTTGAATAGGAAAAACCTTGTTATGTAATTGAGAGATATTAAATCTAGTTCTATATGGATAAAATGTTTTTCGATTGGAGATATAACCTGGAAAGAACTTTTTATGGCATTCCTATTGTAGCTTTCAGTTTAAGTAGCTTCATATATTTCTCTCATTTTTAAATGTCTAATCAAAATTATTTTTGGTGTATTTTCATTTATGTTTATAATTCAGCTTTTTTAGCACTAAGTTATCTGAGGCATGTTTATATATGTTTATAGTTTAACCAGTCTAGCTCTAATGTGCAATTATGGCACAGTTCTGCGACAAAAAAAAATTGTCTCAAATGTAATGAGGGATTTTTATAGTATTTTGAGTGCTGATTATGGGAAAATTATTGAAAAAACTCCATTACGTACAGTTTTGTTACAATTAGTAAGTCTACTTTTGTCGAATTTGTGTATTTTTCAAAGTAAGGTTGAGACAAAATTTCAAATATTCCCAAAGAAACTGTTATATTTTGCTTACAAACACTTTTAAAAAGTAATGTGAGAAAATTTTAAGGTGTTTGCAATAAAATAGACATTCTTATATATACTGGACAGTCTCACTAATACTAGTTTAATACGGTTAAAACTGCTTCACTTCCTATCAGTGCCTGTCTGACGACCTTCCCTCCCATCCCTTACTATCTCCCTCCATTGACATCTTTGGTGTCAGTGCCTGTCTTTACCTTCCGTCGTCCTTCCCACCATCTTCCACTATACCACATTCTCCTTCAGTTTATATCTTTGCTCTGTGCTGTTCACGTGTTGTTTCTGGTTTTATAGAGTGGTGATATTTTTTAACAGTTTTGTGGTAGATTTGAGGGCAATGGCTTCCAGACAATCTCTCAATTCACCAGATTGTTTCTGCTACATTTGTGGTAAGTAGACAGTTAAAAAGCAACACAGAACAGTTTCATATTTTGTTAGAAAAGTGTACTTTGGTTATTTTGGCATGAAATTAGGCGATCAAGATAAGCCTTGGGCTCCACACAAAGTTTCTTCAGTCTTTGTCGAAGAACTAAGGCAGTGATTTCAGGGCAAAAAGCAGTCCTTTCGTTTCGGAATACCTATGATTTGGAGAGAACCCAAAAATCATAGTGATGACTGCTATTTTTATTCCTGTCACGTACAAGGTTTCAATTTTAAAAATAAGAAAAATATTTCTTATCTAAACATCTTATCTAAACGTCAGTCATTCGTCCAATCCCTCATGGACCCGAAGTATCAATACCTTCTCCTCCAGATTCTCTGGATGATACGAGTATTGTAAATAATCCC
This sequence comes from Dolomedes plantarius, assembly GCA_907164885.2. Classification (NCBI taxonomy): domain Eukaryota; kingdom Metazoa; phylum Arthropoda; class Arachnida; order Araneae; family Dolomedidae; genus Dolomedes; species Dolomedes plantarius. The sequence goes on along the minus strand of OU015497.1, from coordinate 121,963,684 downwards.
GAACCTTTGCCTTCACCGTATGATATTAATGAAGACAAGAATTGCTACGACCCTTCCACAAGGGAACCTATTTTGTTCACCCAATCTGAACTGAGCGATTTAGTTGGAGACTTAGGGCTCACAAAGGATTCAGCAGAAGATTTAGGAAATAGTAGATTGAAAGAAAAACATTTGTTGGCTCCAGGTACGTGCTTTTCTTGGTATCGAACTATGGAAAAGGAGTTTGTGCCTTTTTTATCTCAAGAAGGTGATCTTGTTTTTGTAGTGATGTTCCTGGAGTTATAGCAAGTTTTGGAACAGAATATGTGCCAGAAGAATGGAGACTTTTTATCGTTTCGTCCAAAGGAAGCCTAGAAGCAGTTTTTCTACACAACGGCAATAAGTATGCTTCGGTGCCTGTTGTACATTCGGTCCATCTAAAGCAATGTTATGAAAATCTTGGGCTGGTTTTAAACAAAATTTTTTATTCAGATCATAAATGGACGATTTGTGGCGATTTAAAAGTGATTTCATTGTTGCTTGGTCAATGTTACGGTGCAAAAGCGCCGCAACATTCGGCACGGATGAAGGAATCAATTAAGAAATGATCGAGTTAAGAGAAGCAGTGACGAGTGATAAATGAGCGAGGGACGTGGACATAGTTTAGAAAAGAAACAGGATGTTTAAGTGCCATTAAGGATGAAAAAGAAACCGCCCAAAGAAAATTTACAATGTGGGGTATGCTTAAACCAGACGCAGATGTGAAAAATATAGGAAGAGGAGCACACTAACGAGGAAATGCATTGAATAGTGATGGTATGGGCTAAGTGGTGAAAATCGGAAACAGATGATATTCGAGAAGATGGGAATATGGCCGTGGGAATAATGATGATGGAGGCGAGTGGCCCCACCTACGAGAGGCGGAGAAAAAGAAGGTTCTGGAAAGAAATGAGTAGCCCAATAGAATAGAAATAAAATATCTCTGACCAATAAGAAAACGAGGGAATGACCAGATCAGATGATGCGGGGATCCTAAAAAAATCATTACGACCGAGGAGCAGCAAGGACGAACACCTAGACCGTAGTTAAGAGCATGAACCGAATAATTAAGTTAGAATGAGAAAGCTCGAATTGAAACTTAGCCAGCGTATGATAAATTAACATAGCTTGACGCTTTATTTGCACCGATGTCCCAAAGCGTAAATATTAGGCAGTGATTAACATCGAGAATAACCAGATGCTATGAAAGAATAGAGCCGGCCGACCACGTGGAAGCAGAGTGCCATATCCCGAGAATCGAATTGCCTGAGCAGTATGACCCACCGTATGCTACAATCTGAAGTTACGGACCCTGAAGGAGCGCCGCAACCATAGACGGGTTTGAAAGGAGGGTTCCAAGCCGACGCGAGCGCATTTAATGGACTGCAGACGAGTTTATCAAAGGAGGAAGAATCGAAAGACCAAGTCCCCGACAATGCCAGCGCTTTAAATTGACTTCATGAGAGTTCATCAATGGAGGTATGTGTCGTTTGTGCTCCTTATTGACCACTGGTTTTAAATGTGTGCCCTCGCGATTTCTCATTCATACACTACGTATTCCGAATGTATATACTATAGATCTTTCTATTAGAAATTGATATAACGTTGAAATATGATGTTATTATGAGTTGATGAACGGGTTATAAAATCCATTAAATGAGAAAATATTGTAGTAAAGGTATAATAATTGTTAAGAAAGTACTAGTGATAATTGTAGTGTAAGAAGTAAAATAAAAAGGGTTATAATGATATTGACTGAAACTGTAAATGAAGAGATTAGTTGTGAGATCATAATGTATTAATAAATGTATCCGTTATTATATCAATCGGATAATCTGTCATTCTTCAAAAAACACAACGCAATGCTTAAATCTACATATGTAAATCATATCACTGGGTATCATAATTAATAGCCCCAATAATACCCATTACATTTGATGCCGTCGACGAAACTAAAAGGGAGGTTATTTTGCGATAATTAATAACAAAAAAAAAAAAAAGATTATATGATTGAAATAATAAATGGAATGAGACAATGAGATAGTTAAGTTAAAGTGCACAGTGTTAAAGTAAATGAAAATTACCAAAGGGTATATATGTATGTGATAAAAGTGAGTTAAGAAAGTGTCAAAGAATAGAAAAGTGTTATGAAAATATATGTGCACGATAAATGTGAGAATAACTAGATAATATCAATTAGCAAAGTTGTGAATAAGGCAGAGTGTAAAATAATAATTTATGAAATTAAGTATGGAAATTTGAGATCGGTGGAATGCATAAGAATAAGTTATGGTATAAAATGTTGATGTTTGATTTGTATGAAATTAGTAATGAGAAGTTAACAAATGGTAAGTAATTGTTGTGAATATATATGTGCATTTTAGATTTGAATATGATGAGTATTGAGGTTATATATGTTATATATGTTAGAGTAGTGTTATATATATGTTGTATTAAGCGAATGTGATTATTATTGGTATCAAAGTATTAAAATAGTATGATAGATGTTTGTAAAACTCTCAGATTAACATTGCAACGGTAAGATAAGCAACCGAGAGGGAGTTAGGAGAATAGATTAGAAATTTAAGTGAGATAGTGAAATTAGAAAAATGGCTAAGCGCAAACAAAAGGAAAAACAGAGTAGAGAAATTAGAGAGGAAATAGTATTAGATATGAGAGTGAAATCGCCCACGCAGCAGGATACTACCGAAGATGATATAGAATTAATTCAGTTACTACCGAAATTTGAAGGGAATGGAATGGAGAACATCGAATTTAAGTTTAAACAGGCGCGAGATATAGCGAGTTTAGCAAAATGGAATGATGAGTTGTTAGCCGTATTGATAAAGAATAGATTTAACGGAAAGGTGGCCGAGTATTTTAAGAATTGTAGAGAGTTAAGGGATGCAAAAAATACCAAAGAAATCGAAAATTTAATGTCTAAGAGGTTTACAGTCACTAAATCAATGCTTAGGAAACAGCGGGAATTTGAGGATATTAAATACATGCCAGGTAGGAAGGTTACGGAGTTATCTATTGAAATTTTAAATGCCGCTAAAGATTATATGGGTGAAGGAAATGTAGATAATCAAATTACAGACCGATTGATGTTAGCGAAATTGTTGCAGGCTGTGCATAGAGATATTAGGAGAGAGTTGGGGAAGTTAAAGATTGATAATTTTAAACAGGCGGTAGAGAAGGCGAAAGATTTTGAAATATTATTGAGTATGGATTTTGAGAACGAGAAAATAGACGTGAATAATGTAACAGTTAATTTAGAGGCAAATGAAATACAACGATTAAAGGCGCATATAAAAATGTTGGAGGAAAAATTGATAGAAATGACGGAAATAAAAGCGTGTGCAGCTTGCAATGATTTAACACATACTATAGCCAATTGTGAGATGTTTAAAAATTTTAAAATACAATTAGAAGAGGATAAGATAAAGTATTGTAAGGCGTGTGAACGAGATGATCATACGATAACTCAATGTAGCGAGTTTAAACAATTTAAAGAAAATAACAAACGTAAAAATGAATACAGTAGGGATAACATAAATAATGTTAGACAAACCAATATTAAAAACCGCGGTATGAACAGCAAAGTAAGCACGTGGAGTTAAATAAGGAACAAGAAATAGCGACGAGCGGTGAGACACATTCGCAGGAAATAAATACAAGGTATATCAACACCATAACGAGCGTAGAGAATGAATTTCAACGAAGGGACACATCGATATTAATTAAGTCAGAAAAAACATATACGGCAAACGAATTAAATAAACAAGAAGAATTTAAGAAATTTAAGCAAATACCAGGGCAGAAAGTAGAAGATTTAGCTAAACAAATTGAAGAGGTCACAATTCAGTATGTAGGAGTTAAACGAATAACAGACCCAGATGTAGAAAAAGTAATGATGATTAAATTCTTAAAAACGGTACACAAAGATATAAAACAAGAACTGATAGCATTTAAGGATCTAACGTTTAAAGAAATGGTTGGGGTGGCGGTAGAAACGGAAATGGTAATTAATGGAGAGGAACAGGAATATGAAGAAATAATTAGGATTTTAGCAATGAATGAGAAAGAAAAAGAGACTGAAAAGATAGCGGAACAAGAAGTTAAGGGTAGTGAAAATATAATTAATAATGGGATAATTAATGAAAAATCTATGGATAGTGATAGTCCAGTACAGCAGATAAATACTATAGTAGAGACGAATGATGAGAAACAAATAAATTGGGCGGATAGAAAGAAAAAATGCGCTAATACTCAGAGACAAGGAAGGCCAAAGTATGAGAGAAATTCAACGAGACGATTTAAAAATAACATACAATATAAATACCGTTATAATATACCTATAATTAAAGACAATGATATTGTAAGTTTGAAGGAATTAGAGTCTATAAAAGCATTAAGACATGAATTTGGAGAGCCGTTTGAGGTGCTTAGGGTGTTTAGAAACCTGAATGTATTGTTACGATATACAGGAAACCCTCATAAAGTTATAAAAATCCATGCAAGCAAATTAAAACGAAATAGCAATGATACGAGGCGCATACGATGGTAATATCAAAGTTGGGGCCCGCAAAGATAGTCGGTTGTAGTAACGATGACGGGAAATTAAATTAAATAAATAAATAAAAGAAATGCATAGATAGTTAAAATAACAAAGATGTTTAAAAAGTACAATAAATGATTCAAAGATGTGAGGGATTTTGCGTTAAAAGATGTTATGTCCAATGGTTAAAAATACAAAAATGTGATTTTGACCACGAACAAATGCGATCAGGAAAATTTGTTTTAAAATACAATGGGAGTAAGTTTGGTGAGGTAAGAGATTGTGAACGGTCCTGAAAAGAGGAAAAGGTTTGGAATTTGCCCGGAAGTTTAAGGTAGCGAGTAGTGTTGCAAAGGGGAGAAAAAGTGAACAATAGACATCGAGGGTGAATAGCGAGAGGCGTTAGAATAATTTGAGGGGCCGTTAAAAGACGAAACTGTTTGTGCGCAGAGGCCAAGGTTTGAAGAATGGAGCGACTGTAGTGAGGTGACAATAGAGCAATGGTAGGGGTAGACGAGAACTATCCAGTTCGAAGCAGGGGAGAATTAACAATAGGTCGCACGCACTGAGCTGATTAGCAAAAAGGGGTTGAAGCTTGAACGAATAGGCAATGAACTCAGTCAAAACGTACTGGGAATTTAATAAAACGCGATGACTAGTGAAAAACCCATTGCAAGGTTAAGATGAGTACAAGGAAAGACATGGTGGTATGAATGAGAAAATGAAGTGTAAATAAGACACACACGAAAGGTGGTCAAAAACGAAAGAAAAGATGCACGATATCGACGTAAATAAACTGTAACGTATAAGTAACTGTAAAGGTTACATAAACATTGACAGGACAATGAATGGACAATATATCATAATATAATGAATATCTAATAACATAATGATTATGATGACTATGTTCATCTGAAATATGGACAAAGTAGAACTCAACAATATTATGTGATTCAAGGAATGTAAATTTGTTTTATGTTAAAATTTGATCTTTGTATGTAAAATTACAGATGGATACAGTATAAGGTATGAATATGAATGGTAATATGTAATATGAATAGTGATATTAATAATATATTAATGTGAATTAATATAACAAAAGAAAGTAGTATGTATGTAGAATGATAATATTGAACAATACCATCGAAAATGAATCACAAATGTATAGGTGTGAGTACATAAGTATGTGGAATTCTTTGAATATGGTAAGAAAAAGAAGATTTTTTTTGTGGTTTTTGAATTATGAATATATGTGTATGATTGGGAGAGTAAGATGAATTGATGTAACATAAATAGATCATAGATAAGTACAAAATGTTGTTGATTATTAATGTAATGAATATGACTTGTATGATGTGTATAAAAGTATGGTAAGACATCGAGGTGATAAATGCATTGTGAGGTATGAATGAGACAAAGGCGAGGTAAGGGTCATAGGGTGCACAAAGACATATTAAAAGGGGCGCAGAGAGTAAATACCGACAAGGAAGACGAATAATAAGTGGCGTTAAGAAGATTTTTTTTCAAAGAAGGGGGTGAAATGTTACGGTGCAAAAGCGCCGCAACATTCGGCACGGATGAAGGAATCAATTAAGAAATGATCGAGTTAAGAGAAGCAGTGACGAGTGATAAATGAGCGAGGGACGTGGACATAGTTTAGAAAAGAAACAGGATGTTTAAGTATCATTAAGGATGAAAAAGAAACCGCCCAAAGAAAATTTACAATGTGGGGTATGCTTAAACCAGACGCAGATGTGAAAAATATAGGAAGAGGAGCACACTAACGAGGAAATGCATTGAATAGTGATGGTATGGGCTAAGTGGTGAAAATCGAAAACAGATGATATTCGAGAAGATGGGAATATGGCCGTGGGAATAATGATGATGGAGGCGAGTGGCCCCACCTACGAGAGGCGGAGAAAAAGAAGGTTCTGGAAAGAAATGAGTAGCCCAATAGAATAGAAATAAAATATCTCTGACCAATAAGAAAACGAGGGAATGACCAGATCAGATGATGCGGGGATCCTAAAAAAAATCATTACGACCGAGGAGCAGCAAGGATGAACACCTAGACCGTAGTTAAGAGCATGAACCGAATAATTAAGTTAGAATGAGAAAGCTCGAATTGAAACTTAGCCAGCGTATGATAAATTAATATAGCTTGACGCTTTATTTGCACCGATGTCCCAAAGCGTAAATATTAGGCAGTGATTAACATCGAGAATAACCAGATGCTATGAAAGAATAGAGCCGGCCGACCACGTGGAAGCAGAGTGCCATATCCCGAGAATCGAATTGCCTGAGCAGTATGACCCACCGTATGCTACAATCTGAAGTTACGGACCCTGAAGGAGCGCCGCAACCATAGACGGGTTTGAAAGGAGGGTTCCAAGCCGACGCGAGCGCATTTAATGGACTGCAGACGAGTTTATCAAAGGAGGAAGAATGGAAAGCCCAAGTCCCCGACAATGCCAGCGCTTTAAATTGACTTCATGAGAGTTCATCAATGGAGGTATGTGTCGTTTGTGCTCCTTATTGACCACTGGTTTTAAATGTGTGCCCTCGCGATTTCTCATTCATACACTACGTATTCCGAATGTATATACTATAGATCTTTCTATTAGAAATTGATATAACGTTGAAATATGAAGTTATTATGAGTTGATGAACGGGTTATAAAATCCATTAAATGAGAAAATATTGTAGTAAAGGTATAATAATTGTTAAGAAAGTGCTAGTGATAATTGTAGTGTAAGAAGTAAAATAAAAAGGGTTATAATGATATTGACTGAAACTGTAAATGAAGAGATTAGTTGTGAGATCATAATGTATTAATAAATGTATCCGTTATTATATCAATCGGATAATCTGTCATTCTTCAAAAAACACAACGCAATGCTTAAATCTACATATGTAAATCATATCACTGGGTATCATAATTAATAGCCCCAATAATACCCATTACAGTCAACAGAGGGGCTACTCAAAGTTTCCTAGCTTTCTCTGCGAATGGGACAGTCGTGACAGGAAGCAACACTATATAAAGAAAGAATGACCGCTGAGAAAAACCTTGCAGGTTGGTGTTAAAAATGTTCAGAGAGAGAGTCTTGTAGATCCCAAAAAGGTATTTGTCAGGCTCGCACAATATGTCTTTCAGTGTACTACTTCCACAACTACACATTAAACTGGGTTTGATGAAACAATTTGTTAAGGCATTGCTAAAAAAAGGAGAATGTTTTAGATACCTTTGTGAGCAGTTTCCTGGGTTATCCGAGGCAAAGATAAAAGAAGAAGTGTTTGTCGGATCTGACATCAGAAAACTTATGAGGGATGCCAAACTTTGAGAAAAGAGGAAACAAAAGAAAAAGCAGCAGGGATATCTTTTAAACTAGTTGTAACCAGTTTTCTGGGAAACAAAAAGGACCCAAACTACACGTAAATCGTCGCTAACATGCTAGACAACTTCTTGAACCTGGGTTGTAATATGAGTATAAAAGTTCCTTTTCTCCACTCACACCTTGACTTCTTCCCTGCAAATTTTGGTGATGTCAGTGAAGAGCAGGGCGAAAGGTTTCATCAAGACATCAAGGAAACGGAAAAAAGGTACCAAGGAAGATGGAATGTTAACATGATAATGGATTTCTGCTGGATATTAAAAAGGGACGATCCTCAAGCTGTCCACATCAGGAAGAACACTAAAAGAAGTTTAAAAGTGAAGCGAAAGCGCTCCTACAAGGACTTTTGACTCAATAGTTATGCACTTTTTTCTATATTCTGTTGTGTAAATGTAAACACTAGTATCTTTTATCTGTTTATTAAAATTTAGAACCTTTAAAAAAAGGTACAAAATTGGGTTAAATTGAGTTTTTCACCCAAAATACACACCCGTTTTGTGAGATAAGCTGATGTGATAGAAAAAAATGTATTTAATTTTTGAAATCAGCACTGAAAAATACATAGAAATCAGTTATCAAAGTAGAAACAATTTTATTTATTTATTTATTTTGCAGACCTGTGTTATCACTGATACTTTTCTACCTTTTATCAAGTTCACTAAAATTTCTCATAAAATAAGTTATAGAGTAACGTCTTGGCAAAGTTTTACAGAGGAAGGAAAAAATAACAAATTTTCACTCGTCTCATCCTTCAATTTATCTCTATCATAAATGTTGTTCAATAAAAGCGTTTTGTAACAATAAAACAGTAAAAATAATAACAATAATAATTCTCAATAAAAGTATTACGGTTCCGAAACACTTTTAGGTTGTATTTTATAGTTCCGATGTTTTGAAGATTGCATTGATGATTGCTGAAATCTGACAAATAGTTGCGTTTTTTCTTTTTTTTTACAGCCTATATTTTTTATTTTGTAAATACACATGTAATATATATATAGAAAGAAATAAATGTGTTTATACAATACCATATAAAGTAGTCAGTGTTATCAGTACACATATTGAGAATGGAAAATATCAATGAAATTATGTGGTCCCAGACTATTTTTTAAGGGCTGTAATTTATTTCAGTGAACCTCAAAAATAAATAACATTCCAGAAAAAAATTTGACTTATTTAATAAAGAAAATCTTTTAAAAAAATTGAACAAAAACTGCATAATTTGCAATTTAAATGTACATCTCTATTTTCATTAATGTATCGGCTTGTATAAATAGGATATTTTTATTCCCTAAAGAGTATAAAGCGGAAAATTTGGAAATATTTCCCAGTCAATTTTTTAGTTGTCAAAAAAAAAAAACGGCATATTTTACTAGTTAGAAGCATATCGACGATCTTGCTGGAATATCTTTGTACGATTGACATTGTAATTAAGATACTTGAGATCTTCTTTCTTTCGGCCTCTTCCTTCAGGATCATGATAAACCTATTTCCCTCTCAAGAAGACAAAATACACTCTGGTGAAGACTAATGAACAAAAGACGATCCAGTTTGGTTCGTTCTTCTTCTAACAGTATCAGGAATAACATGATGCAGGAAAAAATATACTATTTCCTAAATTAGGTAAGGCTAATGCTTATATGATCATGATTAAATTCTAGTATAGAAGGAAATGTTTTCAAAGACTGTTAGCTTTAAAATATTTCCGTTCATTTTTGAACAAAAGTTATAGTTTATTTTCAAAATGAAAAAAATTTAAATTTGAAGGTTACTCAATGAACCGAAAAAAAATATTTCAGGTATTCTCCTCTAACGAAACTACCGCGGGTTATTAACGTAGGATTACTTATCGTTTGCTTACTTCATTTTTTTTGGTATTTTGGTATTTCTCTGTTTATCTGTTTACTGCTATTGGGTTTGGCGCGCTGCCAAAATTATAACTCGCGACGCAGGACAATTTTATTCTCTCAGATGGACCGTCATTGAGGAACGTAATTATACGTTAAGAGCTTTCAGAAAACCAAGAACCTTTTAAAGTGCAACAATTTATATTACTGTTTGATTCCTTTTTAAATAAAATGCTTTACCTGAAATGCACTAAATGCAGAAAGTTCTTATTCATTCAAATCCATGCAATAGAATAAAATCGAAAATTGTGAACTGAACTGGAACAATGCAGTATAAATAAAATTGAGCTCCTGTAAACTTTGAATTCTTTTGGGGGTTAAATTTTCATCTATTTAATTTTTAAACACGAAATTTTAAGTATTTCCGCTTACATTAAATTTGGGCGATATATTTTCGTTCAAATGTAAATTATAAATACTAGGATAGTATATATTAACACAGTTTCAAAAATATCCTTGGGAATTAGTATAGTAATACACTAGAGGACTACAATGGGAATCGCTAAAAAGAGTTTTGGTTTATTAATGTGAGACCTGCATCTGGTGCTTAAAGCACAAATGTTTGATATAAAGCCTAAGCTCGGGCGCACACCAAATACAACAAAACGGTGAATAACGTTTCTGTTGGTAGGTTTCTGTATCCGACGCATCGTCTGCAATGTAATCAAAGGAGAGTGCTGCACACCGGATGCAACATTGTTTTGAAACACCCCGTGTCATTTCGGAAACGTTGCTGCAACAAAAGTGTATGCTTCTCTTACCGATGTTTCTCGACACACAGCTGGTGAAACATTTCATCTGCGCATTTCGGGAACACACGCATTTTATTTTTATTAATGCTCAGTGTTGAGGATTTTTGTATTATTATAATAAAATAGATGGAGGTTGATGCTGACAAGTTTATAGTTCTTGTCCACGCAAGGACAGAAATTTATGAGTTTAGAGCGAAGGACTATCACAACCAAGATGTAATAAATAAAATTTGGCAAGATATAGCTGAGGAATTGAATATTCCAGGTATGTACCATACCAATTTATCACATTTAATCGAATAAACCTTGCCCTCAAGTAATCCAGACACCCCTATTTTTTAAGATTTGGTAAGAAAGAAAAATAGAGTTGCGTCACTCAGGGCCAGATCTAGGGGGGCGCAAGCAGGGCATCTGCCCAGAGTGGCAAATTTGAGGGGCAGCAAAATTGGTAGAAGGAGAAAAAAAATTTGCGGTTGCATTTTTTTAAATTCATTTTTTTAAAATATTTTATAAGTTATATTTTTCTTAGATTTAAAAATAGGTACTTAACTATATATTTGTCTTTCTTTTGTTACTGCTTTTTTATATTAATACGTTTACAAAAAAAAGCTTTTGTTATTAAACAATGTTATTAAAAGTTATTCCGTAATGTTATTAAAAGCCTTTCTTCTGGAGGTATACTGTTCCGGTAGTTGGTGTTCTTTTTCCAAATCTTGTGTTCAACAAGTCCCAAGAGATAATCAAACGTAGGTATGCTTAACCTACAATAATTGTAAAAATTATCTGGGTCATTTCTAAGTTCTTTAATAAAACTGCCAATGTCTCTTTTTTATTGATTGGATGAATCCAACAGCTTCTTTCTAGTTTTTTATCCAAAAATTGTATAAATTTCCACAAAAGAATACCTACTTCTACTTCCTCACTTGCCATATCACCCACAATTATGACCAAACTACTTTCCCAAAATTGAACACTTCCCTCAACAAAGAACAAAATACTGCAGACCTCTTCAACTCCCGTGTTCTTACTTACTAGTGTTGAAAGATCAAATCAACCTAGCGGATCAAGTCAAAATGTATCACCATTTTCCACGATAAAACATTTTGGTTGCGCAACGCCTAGCAACAGAAACGTTGCGCACTGTTTTTTTACTTTCGGTGTGCGGCCGGCCTAACAGTTGCGGACGTGAGATTAGATAATTCAACTTCCGGAATGCGTTCATCAATCTGTCAGGCGTGAGATTAATTAATTCAACTTAAGGGGATGGGGAACATTATAGAGCAATTTTTGACACTTTTACCTCAGAAATATGAAATTTTGCATATATATTCATGAAAGTATGACTATATAAAACACCCTATAAAATTTTATAAATATTTTTTTAATTATATTTTAAAAATTGAAATGTTTATTATGTTTTTTAAAATGCTCCTTGCTATCCAATTTTAAATTTTTCCCCCTTAATTTTCCATTTATATTTCTTATAAATACATTTTGAACAGAGTTATGTGTTATTTGTGCTTTCGTTGAATAGTTAATTTTTAGTAAATATTTTTATGCTTGTACTCTGAATTTTCGGAAAACTTTTGTACTTTTCAACACTTAAGTTAACTTTGATAGTCTTAATGATGTCGAAACCAGAAATGGATACATAACTTTATTTTTATGTATTGGAAGAGTCTTATTATAAATTTTATAAAAATTTAGTAAAAAATTTTGATGCAAGGAGCATTTCAAAGGCTTACAAATCTGGAACATATGCATTTTGAGAAAAAGCCATTCAAAAGATATTTTTTCACCTACCTTTAATCTTTACTTTTCTAAAGCCACCAAGTTTCCATTTAAATTTTCATTACATATTTTAAATGCATTTTATTCCAATATTTACATATTTTTAAAATATTAATACAACCCAAAAACGAATTCCAATTTTTGTTCGATTTTTGGTAATTTGAAAGTCCACTATAAACTTAATATTTATTTTAAGTGGGCCCTACGATTATATTTTAGTTTATCCAAAAACAATCTCGCGGCAAAATGGTTTGAAATTCCAAATGTAAGTATTCTATGAGAAATTGGATTTTCGTTCTATTCCTTAAATTCAGAAATCATGAACTCTATTTTTTTTACTGTTCCTCATTTTCCCACCATGTGTTTTTTTTGTTTTTTTTTTAGGGGGGGGGATAAGGAATCAACGTTTAATATTCATTTGAAAAACTTTGTATTGATTTTTTCTTTCGCATGTCGACAAAAGTGATGTAAAGGTTTCAAATACAGAAACGGATGAGTAAAAGGGCTTTCGATGCAAAGAAATATTTTTATTGGTGAAAGATAGTAATCCTTGCAAAGACGAATATGTTTTAGTCAACAAAGACGCGAAAATATTGTGTTTTTCTGAAGTTGATTCCTTTGGAAGCGTGCTTTGTGTTCTTTGCCATTTGTTTTGCTGTTATTTTCCTTAAGAATGTGACTTTTTGAAAAACATCGAGGCATGTTTAGTTGAGCTGTAGTGTAATAGAAAACTTCAATGGAATAAAAATGAAAATGATAGTGAGACTTTAAATTTTGTTTGTTGACTTTTTGTTTGTTGACTTTAAATTTTGTTTGTTGTAGGAAAATTTCTTAATAATTAATTATATTAATTAAGGTTAATGTCTGTATATCTCAATATGTTACGTACAATCAAAATGTCCCCTTTTCGTATCGTGGTAGTACATTGATTAATTCGTTGTGACAATTACACTTTAACTCTGAGTTTAATTAACAAATTGATTTATTGAGCATTAAACACATATATATATATATACACTCATAAAGAAAATAATCACCACACTTTAAATAGATTTTGCACATTCAATTAATTACTAATTATTCTTCCACTGCATATACTTAACACAATTAATAATTGTCATCATTCTACTACATGGCGCGCACTATCGTCGTATATATATACTTAATCAATATTTAGCGTTACTTAAATATCTATCAATATCAGAATTATCATTAATTACTTAGGACAAGGCAGCAGGGCTTACGACAAATTGGGAAATAGCAGACATTACCTCCGTTTGATGTTTTCGTCGGACAATGTCGCGAATCATTCATCTGGCAGTAGTATCGTGGTCTTCGACATCTCAAGCGTGGGATTGCAGGGCTTAAGTTGATTGCTGGGGCATCGTCTCGGGTTGACACTTCGGTCTCTTCATCGATCTCTTCTACTTTAAATGGCACTATCACCTCTCATCTCCAATCTCAGCATCATGTTCAATACTTTTCTATATTTGATATTTCGTTTCAACAGCCATCCTTCGCTACGCCGAACTCTCCGACTAACCTCGCTTATATTCGACTCATGTAGTAACACCAGCCTCATTCCATTTCCATCAACGGTCAATTCATTTCTATCTATATGAAAAAGCAGACTTCTTCTCTCTTCTTATACTCAATATTTCTTCCCTTACTTAATTTTTTGTTCCGGGCCACTCTGGAATCTCATCGGCGTCTCCATTCCCTTTTTACAACATCCACACGCCATCATTCGCTTGGGTTTTAAATTTTAAATTCTTTGGTGACTATTCCTAGTTAGGGGCGTAGCTATCCCCCTGAACCCTGTTTCATCGTTCCCATGGATCTGGACCCTTTTACAACCTGGCCCGGGGCTGTAATCTCCTGTGTGAGGTCAATTTTATTACGGCCATAAACTTTCTACCCTCTTCTACTTTTGGCCTTGACGCTATTGTCATATCCCTATGACAGATAGCAATATTTTATTTGCAAGAATTATATGAACACTGAATTTGCTAATATTGGGATATATAACCTGTAAATTGACTATACCTGGAAATTGAACCTAAATCTCCTTAACTTGAGTCAGGAATTCTAACAAACGAATCTTCCCACCAATGTGAGGCCAATTTAAAACATTTCTTGCAAGATAACGTAAATTGAAATAAATCCATTATTAGTTCATTTCTTTGATATGAGGAAACTTCTGTTTAACAGGAAAAAGATCTTAAATTTACTATAACTAATAATTTTGTATACTGCACGTTTGTGATGTCTTTCAAACTGGTGTTTGAGGCTATTTTTTTAATTGATTCCGAGTATCTAGATGCAAGAAATAAACGAAGGAAGTGGAAAACTATGAGATTTGTTTTTTCTGAAAACTCTTTAATCAAGCAACCATCCTGTTTCGAACTCATATCTAATTTAAGAGCATGGCTAGTTAAAATAAATAGCAGTTAACAGAGAGTATATAAAATTATACGCAAGATACTAGTATAAATCCATTAATTTGAGTCACACGATAACTCAAAATTTGATAACAGCACGATAACAGCAAAATTTGTAAAAGAGAAATATTTATCATTTACAATGTCCCTCTTTTACTTGTATCATGTCTAGTATACTGCGTAATGCTGTTTAAAGTTTTACTGGGAAAAAACAAAATCTCAAGCATAGTACCAGTTCAGGCTTTCGTTGGTTCCTGGATAGTAGCTACAACGATACCTAAAATTCAGTCTCTTCATTTACGTCTCACATCCGGCCTCGCGTTTTCGCGCCACCCTTTTTCATATTGCTACGTTTGTCTCTTTTTCACTAGCCTCTGGAGCATCCATCTTTAGGCAACTACGTCAATATTTCCACCTATTCAAAATTCCTTCACTTTATATCAATCTTAAATGGACCTTAGCTAACTGTCTTGTGCGGCTCATGCTTCCTGCTGGTCTCTCCTGTAGTTCTGAGGTGGGGGCACCGGGGTGCTTGAAAGGCCAAGTGCAAGGAGAGTGACTACTTACTGCGGTTTACTGTCACCGATGGGGACTGAACTCGAGAAAGTCCTTAGCTGCTATGGCATACCCCATCCAATACAATTAAATACATAACATAAACGAGTCAGTTGATCTTTGTAATGCGTCAATGTAAAACCTATATTGTTCAAATATTTACTTACCCACAATTTTTACTTATGAACCGCAGAAAAATACATATTGTGATCCGATATGAATTTAAACTTGTCCGTCGGCGGCAACTCGTGCCATAAAACAAGCATATGGGGAGCATGCTGTAAACGAACATGTACAAGATTGGTTCAAGAAGTTTCTTTCAGGAGATGAGTACCTTTAATAGGAACCTCGAGGTAGACCTGACAACGTAATTTGTTATGGAGTTTTAAAAATTTTCGGAAAGAAGATCGACATAAAACCTCTAGAGAACTCGCAGGTTGATCAAACGTTGACCATACTACAGTATTAATGCATATGCATGCTATTTGGGATATTTTTAAGAGAAAGACATTGGTTGAAAAGAAACCATCGCGAACCAATTTTGTATAGAATAGTGGCATGTAATAAAAAAACACGATACTCGAAAACATGCACCAAAGCCTCCACTTCATCCACGAAATAATCTGATAATAGTTTAATGCAGTTCATGGTATGATCGAATAGTTCTTTTTATTGGCTGGAGGAAGCATAAAGGCAAATAGGGATTTTACACTACCTATACATTCAAATAATGCCCAATAAATTGGAAATTCCGTGTTCAGCCCTTGTAAACAGGCAAGGACCTATTCCGTTACACGGTAATGCTAGACCTTTTGTACTAAAAACAAGAGATTTTAACCATAAGGCTTTAAACTATGAGATTCTACAGAACCATATTCTCCAGATTATTTTCTAACAGATTATGGTTTCCTTAAAATATCTAGATATCTTAAAGAGGAAAATTTTTCTCAACGATGGAAAGATCAAAAGGGTTGTTAAGGCCTTCAAGTCTAAAAATTCAGATTTTTTCTTATGGTAAGTATACCCTTGTTTGTCGATGGCTGAAGTTTATTAAAGCAGATGGAAATTATTTTTATTTATGCAAAATTTCTTTTCTAGAACTTAGTAGTTCTAATTTTTTTCTCAAAAAAATCAACATTTCTTATCCAATCAGCCTGATATAAACTTTAAATCACTGGCGATATATTTATCCGATACTACGTAATTTTAGAACTGCTTAATAAATCAATTAAAGTGGCATATATTATTTCTAAATGGAATATTAAAGTCCTAGAAAATATATGCGTAGAAACGAATTAATTTTCCAGTGTTAACTGATGGGTATTGTCCTAAAACATCAATCATTTTTTTATCTTAAAAAATTCCTTTTTGTTTAATAAATTGTCCCGTTAATGCTTCGGTATTTTATTGATTTTTTTTACTTCACCCCTAGAGTTACTCCGTAACCAATCTTTTCCGTCAATGTCACTCTTCTAATTTCTTTCAAAGAGTTAATCGCACATTTTTCCGACTTATCAATATTCTGCAGCCCATCATTCTCTTTTCCTCATTTCTTAACTCATTTTTTGTGCGATTTTTCAAGAAAAAAAAAACTTCCCCATTTTTTATTACTTTTGCTACTCCCACTCATTTTCTCCAAATTAGAGCGTATTCTAGAATGTACTCTTGTTGCCTACTTTTCCCTGTTAATTACTTTTTTCGATGTCTTGTGATGGATTTAGAATTTCTTTTCCCAGTTTTCTTAAATTGAAATTCTTCAAAAACGAATTGTTTTACAATGTGAATGAAAAGTTTCTAAATCTTTTATTAATTTGCTTAATATTTCTCGTTTCGTAAGGGGAAAAAAATTCAATTTCCTGTCATAATGAGTTACCCATTTCCTCGTTACATCCATGGGAGACCGAAGAAAGCATCTGCAGCTTCAGTGTAATTACTAAAATATATCTTAGCTTTTCCGTTAGAAATGAATTTTTGTAGTATTAGGCTGGCCAAAACGTTCGTTCGGTTTTTACGTAAAAACAAAACTTATTTTTGATTTTTGATCAATAATTTTATTGAAAAACATGTTCACCGTTTCGTTCCATTTCCTTTTGTCATCTTCCAGGCAGCTTCATAATTCCGTCTTCACCAGACTTATTTGCAAAAATCCTTTTTTTTTGTTGTTTTAGATTTGTTTTACTTTCTAAAGCGAAATATGCCGAAAATATTGCTAATTTTCTCCAATAATAACGTGGCTAAACAAAAATTCACCAATTTTGATAAGTTTTGTTTTAAATGCATGACAGCTGTCACGACACAATCTAACTAATTCGTTCCGAAAGGCGTATAGCAGGGCGATGTCCAACGCTAGGCTAGGACGCTTGCATTTGGTGCCAGGATCTGTGGGTTCGATTCCCATTATTAACATAGATGTTTCTAACCATTCGGAATAGGTTTTAAGGTCCAGGTCCCGGTTTAATTATCCATAGAGTTGCAAAGAATATAGCCATATAACTCTTAACCAACCATATAGCGTTTGAGATAATTAATCACAACTAAAGCCATCCCACTAAAAACCGAAAGAAAGTTTTGGCCAACCAAATATATTCTGTGCACTTTAAATATTCATAATCTATGCTTTTCAGCTCCCGAATATTTATAATAACCAAATATTTTGTTTGAATAGTTTTATTCAAACTCAGTTCCAGTTTTTCCCTCCCAGCTTTCGTGACATAAGTGCCGACGTGAAAGCGAAGTATGGAACTGCAAGTGCACCAGCGTGGCATACTTGGTTATATAAAGCTGTGATTTTTCTTAGTTCGTGTGGATTTTCTATTTATTGTGTACTGGCTATGCATCCATCGATTGTGTCGCTATGTATAAATACCGAGTTGGGCAATGTTTTTATGTACATACTATCGGAACAAATATTTGCATTTTATCATTGAGAAGCCAGTTTTTTTATATCCCAATTACCCAGACCTTTAGGACTTTCAAAATTATCTATTTAATATGTATTTTAATAGTGCTAAAATATGCTTTATTCCCATTTGTTGACTAAAGCTAGCCCCCAATATCATCGACAATCATTCTTACTCATCGTACGTTAAAATATGGCAACATTTTCCCATAAAACATGTGTACATTTTATGTATATTGGCATATGCTTTCAAATCACTGATTTGATTCTCATGGCCGTAAATACTAAGAAGGTGTAAATAAGTTTAATAGTGCTAAAATATGATTTTTCCCACTTGTCAAAAAAAGCTAGCTTTGAATATCATTGGCAATCCTTACTACTCATCGTATGTTAACATTCTTCTAGTAAAACTTATGTTCGTTTATATTGGTATATGCTTTCAAATCACTGATTTGATTCTCATGGCCGTCCATACTAAGAAGTTACTGTAACAGTCTGGGTTTCAATCTTTTTGAAAAGTTTGTTCTAAGACGGTAAAAACTGTGATTAGTTGAATTTATAAAATTAATAGAGGTAGTTTAAATAATGAGAGAATATACAGAGGAGAGAAATCAGTAAGATGGAAAAAATAAGAATTATATATTTATTTTCTATTGAAAAAAGTTTGCGCTAAATTTTAAATCAAACAAGTGGGTTTGTCTCAGGCTTGATCTTCGGAGAGAAAATTGAACTCGCTGAAAATGTTCACATAAAATTGATGTTTTGACTGAATAGCAGCAAAACGTTTGGATTTCGATGTCTGTTTCCTTGCTCACTTTGTAATAAATTTTCCATAGTTTCATTGAATGACTGCAATTCTTATCTCGATGTAATTTCACTTGTTAAAGATTTATTAAATAAAAGGATGGCATTTCTTCATTAAATATAGCGGTTAAATTTTAATTCTGGTAAAGTGCTGAATTGATTTTAGCTTTCCGTATGACTTGACGTGCTTAAACGTCTTGCTTAAACGTCCCATTGAAACTGCAGAAATAATAAAATCTCTGACCGAATGTTTTCGACCAAGTTTGAGCGTCATTTTTCTTCTTTTTCGATAGGGAATTAGACTTATTTTTCTTCCCTCTTATTGTTATTTCAGAGAATCCGTGCTTCGCCATTTATCGTATATTTTTCTATTTCTCCCCAAAGAAATTGTCTTTATTGAGAGTATTATTTTAATGTGCTACACTAATACGTAGGCAAAAGGTGGTTGAAAGATATAGTTTGGTCGTTTAAGATATTTGCGTGTTATTTTTTTTCCCACTTGATGCAGAGATAAATGAATGACAACGTTGCCTGTATAAGCTCATTGATTTAATTTAAGACCAAAGTATATAATTTTTGAAGAAATCAGAAAAACACGACCATTTTTCAGATTTTTTTTATGTTTTCATGTTTATGTGAAAATATATACCTGATAATATTTTACTTCATAATCAACAATAATGCGTTTCGTTTTCCCGGACGCAAAGTCTGCAATTAAAAAAAATAACAAATGAATTGAGATACTTTTACTTGGCTGAAAAATATTCGCATTCCTACGATATTTATAATAATCAATTATTATAAATATTTACAATAATCAAATATTATAATATAATAACATTATAATTAATAATAATTATAATTATCATTATAATAAATATAATTAATATAATTATTAAACATTATAATTAATAAACATTATAATAATCAAACATTACAATATTTATAATAATCAATGATATGTTATAAATTTAGTATTAAATGGGAAACTATTTACTCTTGAAACTGTATTTTTATGATTTTTACTTAACAAACTGAATGTGTACTGACCTCAGGTATGAGTACAGAGTACAGTGAAACCTCGATTTATCGTTTTTCAAGGGACCGATTGCACTGAACGATAAATGCAGGAAAACTCTGGATGCCGGAACATAATAAAGAAATATGATCATCAGGAATATATAACGTAAACGACATATACTGGAAAACGATGATACAGGAAATGATCGATCGAGGTTCCACTGTATTCGTTTTGCATTACACTACTTGCCCACAGTGGATACCTTTGGATACCTTTGAACCTTACCACTTGGATACCTTTAACCCGGACACCATGTATTTTAGATCTAGATGCAAACGTTATTATCTGTAAAACACAGCTAAATTAAGCTAAAATTAACATAAAATGTGAGATATAAGTGATGACTCTGTCAAATATGAAATGACAAAGTAAAAATTTAAGGCATGGCATAAAGTTTTAAAGACAAATATTTTTTGCAAGATTCAAGTATTTTCGGCCAAAAAGTTATGGGAGTGATAAATCTATCTATCAAATGAAAACTCCATTTTAGCTTTCAAGTTACGTACAAAGTGATAATTTCCAAATAAAGATTAAAACTTATCAAGCATAAATAGTACTTTCGAAACATATGCTAGAACGAATAGTCCTTACTTATGGATATTTAGCTTTAATAGAATGTCTTGAATCTGAAGCTAAAAGAAAAGAATTAAGAACAATTCCGTCACTACTCAAGGCAGAATCAAAATTAACGAAATAAAGCTGTTTCCTTTAAGCTCTTCCAAAAGAGATTAGCTCTGCTACGCCCAATAAAGTATTGTGATACTGAGTGATCGGTTTGAGTAAAAAAAGAATCACATATGTAGAGTACAAGAAGCTTAACTTATCTCCGGGAGTAATCCCCATGATAAGGAAATGATCTGTTTTTTCTTACGCCGTCAAACATGGAACCATTTCATTGATTTTTGTCTTTTATTTGGTACACTGCCAGACACTGCTGTAAACTGTCGACTCCTGCCTGCCGTTCACTTCCAACAACAGACGAAGATGTTTAAGGATAGGGATCAAAACAAACAGCTTGAAATGTCAGTGAAAGTTATATAATATAATTTATTTATAATATGTTCGATAATATTAGTATTATTATATTATTGTGCTGAATAGTAAGTACAATAACGTTATAGTACTTTTATTTTTTTTTAACTTACTGCTTGACGTAGATATGTAAGTTTATTTGCATAAGACATATAAGCGTGTCTATATGGGTAAATAAATTATTACTTTTTTTATTATTTAATTAAATTTTGTATTTAAAACTTAGTAAAAATGTATTATATATATATATATATATATATATATATATATATATATATATATATATATATATATACAGCAGTTGGCAGAAAGATGTATGTATTCAGTTTTCATAATTCATATCTTAAAGAAATGGTTGGTAATTAGTTACACTGAAATGCCGATTAACAGAAATTAGGCTATTCGTTTTGCTTATTGTAGAAGATAAAAAAAAGATAATCTAGAGCAGGGGTCGGTAACGCGGTGCCTGTGAAACAATTTTGAAGTGCCCGCCGTTCAGATATCTAAATTTTAGACATTTGAACAAGAAGCGTTCGTAGTTTTAATGAATAATTTTAGTTAAAAAAATTAAAAATCGTAAAACCGTAAAAATCAAAAACTGAGCAGCCTGCTCTCTGTAAAGCGACTCTCTCCCCTCGCTGTGAGTCAGCTTCTTTTTCCTGCTCTGAAATTGAACTCTCTTTACGCGTCGACATATGCTTGTGAATCTTTGTTTTCGGATATGAAAAAAATAAAATCAAAGTATCGATCAAGCCTCACTGACACTCATTTGGACCAATGCCTGAGAAATGGGAATTCAATTTATGTGTCACATTACGAGTTGACCGCAGATTTGCAATGTCAAATATCGCATTAATTAGCAATTTTAAGATTGTTTTGTTTAAATACAAATTTGAATTTGTGTATAAATAATTTATGTCGCATTAGCATTTTCATATTTAAATATTTATCACTCCCTCCTCTTAATCCAGCGGTGACCGCCTAACTCCCGCATTTCTGAAATGTGCCCTCCTAGTAAAACAGGTTGCCGACCCCTGATCTAGGTGTTGATAAGTAATACCTCTCACAAAAAGTCCTCTAAAAATGCATGTCCGTTTCATCATTATTATAATTAGATTTTCTCAGAAACTATGAAGCTCATGTTAAAACCTCTGTATTGCTCGCTTTTTAGAGACATTTTTTTATTATTCATGTTTTCTAGTTTAACTGTGCTCATCGTAAATTTATATTCCGAGAAAATGTAGCTCTTAATATATTTTTTTTGCCAATTTCATATGTATAAGAATGGTATGAAATGATATGAAATCAATTTAAAAATTTCAGCATAATACCAATTTAAATTAAGTATTTATTACATGTTATGCATTTTAGTTTTAAAATATATGAAATTTAAACATGAAACAGTATTTAGGAAATTTAAGAAAATTATAAATCAAGATTTTGTATTAAAAAAAAAGCGTTAAATTTTAATACTATATTCCGTATTTCATAAACGTTAGAAAGAGAGAACTTGCATTAAGTTATAATAATAATGAATTACTGAACTCTGATCTGCACGTTTTTTCACAAATAACCTTACTTAATTTTTGTTCACCGGAATGACTTTGGGGAAAAGAATCTCAAAGAATGAATGCGTTCCTTTCTTTTTATCTTTTGCCGCCTAATGAGAAGGAATTTTCCCCATCTTTTTAACCTATTGTGTTCGGTCAGATTTTGTTTCACCGTAAAAGTCTGCAGAACTTTGGCTCGTTAAAGAAGACCAACATTTTTATGTCATAATAGACTATTGATAAAAAAGGAAGTTTAGAGTCATGAGGATGGCATAGTATAATTTATGGGAAGTGTCAGGAAAGGATGAAAATAATAAATTAATGTTTTCCTTTAAATAGTCATGTGTTATATTAATTTGCCAAGAGAAGGGATATGTATGCTTTACATACGTTCTTTTGTAAAGTTACTAACATTACCGTAAGAAGGGGTCACTTTGCGACTGCAGGGGTAATTTTATGACACATAGTAATATTTTCGTATTTCTATCTGGCGCCGCACCCGTGATACCGGGTTGATTAGCTCCAAAAGCTTGTCCGACATACAGAGACACCTACTGGCCAGTGTCCGAAACTTCTGTTCACCATTTGCCTTTGCTTGCCACTGTATTGTTCAAACCTGTTGTCAAGCTATTGACTGAAACTTCAGAAACTTCATGTGCTGAAGGCTAACACCTTATACAACCAACTACCACAGGTAATTATTTTTTATTGTCAACATGTTGGTTAGATTCTGGAACAACATAACGTCTGTGTAGTGATATTTCTGAGAGATATGGAAACATAACATAAATATCAAAAGGTGACGGGTTTACTTTGTGACACATTGACACTGTCACAAAATAACCCACAAAGTCGACCCACCTCCTGCACCCGCTCGATGTTGCATTTTTCCGTCATCTAAAATACCACTGGAGAGAAAGAAGTATTGACTATCTGGATAAAACTACCCAAAGGAGCAGAATATGCCGAAAGACGAATTTCCTCATCTTCTTAAAGAACTGATGGCTGCCCTGGGCACCCGAGGTTTCTTTGATGTCAAAGATATAGATAAAGCTATCCAATATTTGTAATAGATATATATAATTGTGTATCAAGCTTTTGATAAGCGTTTTACTGTCTAAAATTATCTCAAGTAATTTTTCCTCTTGGATTTCAAGTCGAAAACACAGATGTCACCCCACTCGTAAAGTAGCCCCACTCGGCGGGGCAACTTTGTGACACATTTTAACTTTAATTTCTCAATGGTAGTTAAAGATCCGGGTTATCGCAATACATTACTACCTAAGGAAAGGATGTACCAATGTTTTGCAACTGTAAGAAATCGAGTACCTCCCACCGAAATGGGCACTCGTCGACTCAGACTCTAAGCTACGTCTACCCGACTCTAGCCGGTCTGGGCAGGCACATATATTGAAAAAATATAGGACGCAGTGGGTCTACTTATAAAAATATACTGTTCTGTAAATATTCTGTAAAAGTTCTGTAAAAATATACTGGTGACGAGTAATGAGAGTGGCTTACCTAAAAGAATACACCCCGCCAAGAATTGTAACAACTGGGTTGATAAATAAGGCCTTTATTCCTCTCGTTCTTGACGGGAAAACCATATAGCTTGGCACATAAACCTTCTGCTGGAGCAAATTCTGCCGGTAAAGATATTATACAATGCTTATCTGCTGCCTCACATTCTCACCAGCTGTCACATCAACACTACACGAACAACGCCTCCTTTTAAAGATCGTTGGCTCAGATGCCAGATACTTCTGACTCAACTTCTTCGGCACGATGCAAAAATATCCTCGGCGTGTGCGTGTGACGTCACAGAGAGCGTGAAGCAGCATTCTCACTTATTTCTTAATCGGAAGGGAACCGTTTGACGCCATCCGTCATCTAGTTCCAACAGCATCTGTTCGTTTTGGGCTGCTTTTAAAACTGATCGGCTGGTACAGGAAAAAACTTAAAATCCGTCACAAATTAACCCCATTTTATGGTAATATGTCTTGGTAAAGGAGGAGCGTAATCCCCCACGTTTTAGCGTCAAAGGATCCATTACTAATAATGAAGGCTAATGCTATACAACTACGGTAATAAACAAATATTCAACAGGTACTAAAGAAATACTTTGAAACACTTTTCTAAAGCTAAACCCACTGCATATCCTGTCGCGGACGCCACTTGTAAGAAGTCGAGTACCTCCCACCGAAATGGGCACTCGTCGACCCAGACTCTAAGCTACGTCTACCCGACTCTAGCCGGTCTGGGCAGGTGGGAAAACCATATAGCTTGGCACATAAACCTTCTTCTGGAGCAAATTCTGCCGCTAAAGATATTATACAATGCTTATCTGCTGCCTCACACACTCACCAGCTGTCACATCAACACTACACGAACAACGCCTCCTTTTAAAGATCGTTGGCTTAGATGCCAGATACTTCTGATCCAACTTCTTCGGCACGATGCAAAAAAAACCTCGGCGTGTGCGTGTGACGTCATAGAGAGCGTAAAGGAGCATTCTCACTTATTTCTTAATCGGAAGGGAACCGTATGACGCCATCCGTCATCTAGTTCCAACAACCTCCCACCTTGATTTACGGCAGGTAAATCAATAAACAAAAATTTTAACTAAGATATATACATAAAAACCCTTTGACCACAGTCATTGCACAAATATACACTAAAATAACTAAATAAAGTCAAGAAAGTTTCAACAATTAATAGAGGGGTGCTTTCACCACTCTTCCACCTCTTGTCGTATAGGGCCGACCTGGAACAACCCCTGTCTTTTCCTCGTTCATCTCGCCTGGTTTCCTAGACGATGGGCTCTTCCGCACTCTAGCACCTCCTAAGACTGGTGGAACATGTTAAGCTGTTCCCTTGCACTTTTCACTGGAGGCAGAAGAGATTGGCTGCTCTTCCGTCGCTGGTGTAGGAGCACTCGCAGAACATACTTCCAAAGGAAAGAGTTTCTTTACTGGGCTCACAAGGCTACCATGCTGAGTTTTAACCTTAGCAACTCTAATATGGACCATCCCTTCCGGAATAGAGCTCGTGAACCACTGCTAGTGACCAATTAAGCCTTTTTTGGCTCTCTGAGCCCACAAGCACTAGGTCTCCGACTTTCAAGTTGAAATTATCCCTATCAGCTTTCTGCACTAACTGGCCGAGATATTCTTTGCGGAATCTGTTTCGGAACTGTTGCCTGAGCTCTTTACAATAACGTTGTCTTGTTACAATTTTCCTTGATCCAGATAATCAATATCTGGTGTTCCGTCTCTTTGTAAGTCCCGTAGGAAGTGGGAAGGCGTCAATGGCGTAAGATCCCCAGAATCGGTTGAAATGTATGTTAAAGGGCGATTGTTCAATACCGATTCTACATCACAAAGGATAGTTATCAGTTCCTCGTAGGTCACTGATGCTCTTCCTAGAACTCTAATAAGGAGATTTTTGGCAGAACGAATGAGCCGCTCCCACCATCCGCCCCACCATGAGGCGGTGGGTGGAATGAATTTCCATTGAATGGGACACAAAACTGTATGGGCACCTAATCTCGTCCAATCGATTTTATTTAAGGCGGCAGAAGACCCAGTGAAATTAGTGCCATTGTCACAGTATAGAACTGTTGGACGTCCTCCTCGTGCTATAAATCTTCTCAACGCTTGCAAGAATATCTCCGTACGACGAGCTCTAAATGTACCGCTCTGTACACGGCACAAGTAAAAAGCACCACGCACGCCTTACTTTTATCTCGTAGATAAAGAGGACCACACAGATCTACCCCGGAAACTTCAAACGGTACTGCATCCCGTACTCGGTCCAATGGTAATTGAATAGGTGCGGTTGACGGAGGTTTGCTAGTAAATCTTTTGCACTTAATGCATCTTCTTACGACCGTCCTGATGGAACGTCTGGCTGACATAATCCAAAATTCTTCCCTAATAATTGCCATAAGCGTTTGAATGCCCGCATGAGAGTTCATGTTGTGATATTCCCGAATTAGACATTCCACAATGTGATGATTTGATAGAAAGCAGAATGGGATACTTGAAATTAAAGTCATCATTTCATTCGAGAATTTTTGTCTGTACCCGAATCAAACCAGATTGATCTCGAACGATTGACAGACCGCCAACGGCATCTTCACTCTGAGAGAAGCTCTCCCTTTGAACTTGTAAACTCACTGCCCTCCTAGATTCCGGTACTTCTTCCAAGGATAGAAATTTTGTCTTTGTTACAGACTTTTTCTAAGTATTTTTAATAAATCTGCGAACCCATCCTAGAACTCGTATAATTTTCGAATATTCCGAGAATTTCGAATACCATTTAACGGACTCGGAATTACCATATACATTTAAAGATTTCCAGTTTCTTTCTTTGCTCCGAGGAAACCTCGTCAGGTTTAATTTCAAGAGTAGGCCAGTTATCTTTTGAGTTACTCAGCCAATACGGGCCTTTCCACCATGACTCCATTAAGTGAGGGTTTCCAAACCCACGAGGAGTACAGCCTCTGGATGGTAAGTCTGCCGGATTTAACTGACTAGGCACGTAGGACCACTGCCCTGCATCTGTGAGTGTACAAATTTCTTTGACGCGATTACCCACGAATGTTCCCCATTGGTTATTACGCTTGATCCATGACAAAGCTGTAGTGGAGTCGAACCAAAAATGTTTCG
Source organism: Dolomedes plantarius (assembly GCA_907164885.2). Lineage (NCBI taxonomy): Eukaryota > Metazoa > Arthropoda > Arachnida > Araneae > Dolomedidae > Dolomedes > Dolomedes plantarius. Next base: position 121,936,228 of record OU015497.1, on the reverse strand, counting down.
GGATACTGTCTAGTAATAGTGCTTCCACAGTGTATTTCGCTAGACGCTCCCCCAACACACAAGCTAAAAGTTCCAAGCGGGGAATGGTCATTTTCTTTAACGGTGCAACCCATGATTTTGCGGCAAGAAAAGTCACGTAGACTTCGCCATCGCACTCGCATCGCAAGAATGCCACAGTCGCGTAAGCCCTCTGGCTAGAATCGCAAAACACATGCAATGACGAAGTATGTTTGTCTCCATACCCGATTCTTCGTGGTAATTTTAAATGAGATATTGTCGACAATTCACTAAGCCATCTTCGGAATTTTTGCTTAATATCCTCTGATAAGGGTGTGTCCCACCCCTCTCTTGTCGCCCAAACGTCTTGAATTAACAATTTGGCCGGCAGTAATATGGATGCTAGAAACCCTAAGGGATCAAAAATACTCTGATTTACAGATAAAATTTCTCTTTTAGTCAAATTTTCACATCTTGGAGTTTAACAGATATAGTAAAATTATCCTCTTTTCTGTCCCAAAGAAGACCTAAAACTGATACAGGATCATCACACACGTCTTCTGAACCTAGACTCGGAACACTTCTCCCTGCCATTCTCTGTAGGACCAAATGTCCACATACGAAGGTCCATTTTTGCTTCTGCTAAAATTTTACTTGATTTGTAAATGAATTCTTTTAGTTCTTTTTCGTTGTCCACGGACGTAACACAGTTATCTATATAAAATGATTTTTCTAATTTTTCCGCAATGTCCTTTAGTTCAGACAGTACTTGTGTCAGATGGGCCTTGATAACTGCGCCTAAAAGAAATGGGCTAGACGTTACCCCGAAAACTTCCCGTGTATGACGATCTACTCTTATCACATCATTCTTCTCCCACCAAAGGAACCTTAAAAAATCTCGATCTTCCTTTTTCAGTTCTATTTGTAAAAACGCACGTCTGATATCTGCTGTAACTCTTATACGCTTTTGTCTGAACCTTAACAGTATTGCGGGTATCTGCTTAATTAAATTGGGTCCTTTAAGTAGACAGTCATTAAGTGAGGGTGATCTATTAACTTTGCACGATGCATCGAACACCGGTCTCAATTTTGTAGTAAGACTGGTTTCATTACTGCATGGTGAGGAAGATAGTGCCCTCTGGAATCTAATTCGTCCACTGGAACTACCTAAATAACGCTCTCCGCTAGCCACTCCTTAAATACTCTATCGTACTCTGCATACAGGTTTAAACTTTTAAGTTTTCGCACTGTGCTAAAAAGTCTTCTTTCGGCAATATGACGATTAGACGGTAGGTCCAAATTGTGTTCTAACCAAGGTAAACCAACACAATAGCGACCCTCTTTGTTCCTGCTGAGGGAACTCAAAAATTGTTCTTGGGCTATTTGTTCTTCTGCGTCCTTTGTTAGGTTTTCCCCGTTATCCGAGATTCCTATCCTCTCTAAATTCCACAGATCAGAAACATCTCAGTTTTGAATAGCTAAATTGGTGGTTGAATACAGCACGGATATGTCTTCGATTTTTTGTTTGGGAAGCTCCTTATATAGACCACACATAGTCCATCCGAGCTTAGTGTTGACGGCCGTTAGGCCCCCTTTGAGTTGCTTAACGACCAGTAAGAATTTTACCGTAAATATCGCTGCCCATTAGCATTTCAATTTGAGGGTAGCCTGCTCCCATATCCGAAAGCCATATTTTATGATGTTTTAATTCTTTTAACAAAGCTTCTTTAGGTTACCGCGGTAGGTCCCCACAAATTGTATCCTGATCCAAGAATTCAAATTCTAAAGCTTGCTTAATGCTTGGATTAGACGAGTGTAACTTAATGCGATATTTGTTATGTACTTTAGTCTCAGTCCTAATCCCGCCGAACAAAGTATGGCCCACTGTCTCTTTAGATATGAGTTGTAACAGCGGCAACCTTTGTTGACACATACCTCCACTCCTTCCTTGCTATTCTGTAAAATGGGCAGAAAGGTTAAGCGGTGTGTGTGATGTAGTCTACACATTCTTCGTGCGGGAGACGTAATTGCCTCCATTCCTCATGTGTTGTTCGGAGAACAATATGGAAAAGGCAAACTGGCCGAGGGGTTCAGCTGTCTTGGCGGCAGATGATCTCCATAGAAAGACCTGTTAATAATGTTTTCTGTTCCAGAGAAACGTACATTTTTCAGGCCAACAAAGACCGGGTGATGGGCCTATGCAGCCTTTCAGCTCCAATTACGGTAAGGTAACTTGGAAAAACATCGTTAACGAGACCGTCCATCAAGAGGCAGGGTAGATGTCCCGTTGAAAGAAGGACCGCGGCCGACAAAGAGAACCGACTCTGGGATGTCGTTTCAGCCGGAGGGAACAAGCCGGTCAGGAGCGAGATGACGTCAGCGGGCTAGCGGTTTGTCACCAGGAGCGCGAGGCTTTTATAAAGAGGGGATCGCCGACTCCCGGGAGGAGAACGCAGAGACACAGGGAGAGACCAGGAACCGGAGAGAACTTTCGAGTTTGTTTGACTGGAGGCTCGGGAGCTGAGATTTAGCTATGAGCTTAGCGAGTTCGTTTTGCACGTGTAAGGTGCCCATCTACGATTTGTAAATAACAATGTATATAATTTTATTAGTCCAATAAAGGACGTAAGTTAAACAAGAATCTCTGGTGTCTTGTATCTCTAAAGTATGTCAATACTTTTGCAAGGCGCTGTGGCCACGTTATCACAGCTGGTGGCAGCAGGTGTGGATTGTCTGCTAGTGTAAAATAGCAGGCGAACACACGGCGGACCAACGACGAGGAGTGAGAAAGCGGTGTTGGAAGGATATCCAGTTGAAGAACCGACAAATGCAGAAGTCAACGGAAGCCTACGGAATTTGCGGGCAGACGAGGAAAAGCCAGACGGATTAGAAGGAGGATAAGGGAAGCGGAGCGGAAGTCAGACACCAGCCTGATCAACTGATGAAATGATAACCGAAGGTGAGCCTATTTTGAAATCTTCCAAGAGGTCTGCGCGAAATATCGTCAAGGGGCAGTAAATTGTGGGGTTGACTAGTTGGAATTAGCCTGATAATTCAGAGAATTTAGATAGTTAATTTCAGCTCTTCGTCGAGGGGTCCGAAATTTAAGCCTGTGAAGGTTTAGGAAAATTAATTAAGTAATACAAGTGATTCGAAGGAATCACAAAGGAATTAATTGTTTAGGGATTAAACGATGGTTTAAAGTTCCTTTTTGTATTGTATATATGTTATTGATTTTTAGAAATCAATTTACTTTTTTGGGTGATTTTGAGATAAATCTCCCAAGGTTAAGTTTCAAGAAAATCTCTGTTTAAGGGTTTTAAACAGAAAAGGGATTTTTTTGGAGGGGTGATTTTTAGGTAAATCTCCCAAGGTTAAATTTTGAGAAAATCTCTGTTTATGGATTTAAACAGGAAAGGGATTTCTCGTGGGGTGATTTTGAGTTAAATCTCCCAAGGTTAAATTTTGAGAAAATCTCTGTTTATGGATTTAAACAGGAAAGGGATTTCTCGTGGGGTGATTTTGAGTTAAATCTCCCAGGTTTAAGTTTTAAGAAAATCTCTGTTTAAGGATTTAAACAGGAAAGGGATTTCTTTTGCGGTGATTTTGAGATAAATCTCCCAAGGTTAGGTTTTAAAAGAAAACCTCTGTTTAGGGATTAAACAGGAAAGTTTTGTGAGAATTCATAGAAAATCTCACACTGCCTTTGGTGCACAGGAAGCGCTCAGTGTGGGACACATATCACCGGCGATACTAGAAATAAATGAAAATTTTGTGTATGCATGTGTTCTCTGGAATTGTGTGATATTGTGCATGTTTTATATATTTGTTGTGTCAGCGGCATAACGGTAGATTAAGAGCGTTTATTCTTGTATATGTTGTTATGTTAAGTTCTTTGAAACATTTGTAGTTAAGTGTTTTATTACAGGTTCTAGCGATTTAAATATCATAGTGTATAACTGTTGTGGTATATGTGACAGGCATTTTCGAAATTTTAGTTATGATATTTATGATTATGTAATACATGTTTTAAGGTTTTATTACAATGGAATATTAGGGATTTATGTGTTAGATAAATTGAGTGTACTGAGAGCAAAGTTAGAAATTCCTGACAGCAATTGTTTGGTATTCGGAAATAGTATATAGAACCTTATAGTGTTATTATTGAAAAATTTGGGAAATTATGGCAGAATTTACCGAAATGGAGCTATTTCTAGCTAGATATACTAAAAGTGTCCTGCTGACATTGGCAGCAAAATTCGATTCTAATGTGTCGATGTCAGACATAAAGCTAAGAATTATAAGGCAAATTGTAGGAGCGTCAGATTTTGACGAACAATTCGCGAAAAATTCTCTAGAATCAATTTTGTTGGATAGAAAAGAAGCTTGGGAATTAGAAAAGCGAAAACGACATAGAGCGTTGGAACTGGCGAGAATCAGAAGGCCCACGGGAACTTCGTTAGACCCTGATGTTAAAACTTTAGTCGCGGGAATGTCAGAGGAATTCAAATTTGACAAAGAGTCATTTGTGCGAAACCATAAAGAGACTATAGAAAATCTAAAACAATTAAACTTTGATCTTGAGAGTGAAGTAGAATTCGGCATTCGAGATGAACTTAAGTTACGTCATAGTGAAGAGTTGTTAATTTTAAGAGAGTTTTTGCAATCAATAAAATTTTACGAAGAAATTGCGATTAAACCAGTTGAAGCGGATAGCTTTAGCACAGGGGACACAGGTCCAGAAAATTCGCCTAGTATGGCTATTCGGGAGAATAAAACGGATAGTGGGGTTAGCGTTGAAACTAATTTAGGTAAAAGCAGTAACTCTAAGCTGGTGAGTCCTGAGGAGGTTGGGAAAGCCGGAGTTTTAATCCGACCAACTAAATTACCCGGAAAAATTGATTGTAAGGAAAACGAGTCGGAAAATGTAAAGTCGAAAGTAGCTCCTGACGGGACAAAAGAATTGGGAGAATCGCATTCAGAAAGACCGCTCATTTTGGGGGAGGCGAACGAATTGGGGAAAACGGGTTTAGTGCAAGTTTCCGAATCTGATTTTGGCGAAGCGCAAGTCAATTGTCCCTCCTTGAATTCCCTTTGGGAAAAAGCGAGCGACCCTAAAAACTCCGAGTTTAGCGTGGAACGGGGCAAGCTGGTCCGATTTTCGGAGGCTAAAAGGGGAAAATGTGAATCGCGCGTACCGATTCCAGGAAAACAGGAGTCGAGGGACGGCTGTATTGAACCTGAAAGGTTTTTGTTCGTACGAGGCGTTTTGTACGGGTATCAGGGGAAAACAGAGAGTAGTATTCGCGTGGCGAAAAGGGAAAGTTCCCCCATACGGTTTTTGGGAGAACAAGAGAACCCACCGGAAAGATTAAGGGTTAATGAAGGGAAACCCTGTAATGGGAAGGTTTTGGTCAATAAGTTAAATGGTGAGACTAACTATGGGAAGGGTAAATCACGATGTTATCCTGTTAATTGGCTAGAGCCGCGTTTAGTGAACCCCGAGGTGGTCAAACTGTGGAATTATAAGTTACGGAAAAAGGTCAGATGCAGAATAGGTTTGTTCTGTAAGACGGATACCCTTCTCCCTATTGTAGCAGAAATGGTTATAATTGTAGCGACGCATTATGAAACAATTATGGTAGTTATCGCAGGGAAAGCTATTGTATACATTTGCACCTTACTTGAGAATAGTGAGGAAAAGTTAGAGCGAGAAATTTCGTGGTGGATTCCCTGGGAGAAAATTAATACCAGGCAAGATTTTGAAAGGAAGGAAAACCCTCGAAGTGATAAGGTTAAATTATCAGGGCAGGGTTGTCCGAGATCTGAATCTTTCAAAATTTTGGGTTTTGAGTTGAGTGCTGTGAAAGTAATCGAGCACGAAATAGGTTTTCGCAACGCAGTTGAATCTGTAAAGAATTGTGAATGCGTAAACGAAGGGAATAATCGTCAATCAGCTGAGCAATTGCAAAATTTCCTGAGACGTAGGCGAAAGAAAGCATTGTGGAAGTGGATTAAATTAAAAATTAAGGAAATTGGGAATTCACGAGAACCTATGGAGAAACTTTCGTGGGCGGCGGTTCAGTATAAATGGGGTGTCGGTAGGAAAATTACTGCTAGATTTAAGCTGAACCGGCACGAGAGAGTTAAGGTTCTCATGAAAATTCCTGAGGATAAAATGAACCAGCATTAAATTAGGTTAGGAGGATGGTTATGAGGATCTTAATGTATAAATTGTAAAATTGTGTTGTTGAAATGTATTAAATTGAGTGTGAATACATAATTTAAGAAATAATAATGTTATAACTCTAATTGCGATGAATTGTACGACTTTAATTATGTTGGTAATTTCATAGCCTAAGAATTGAATGTATAGTGATTATTGTGATTATTGGATTTATTGTGATGAATTTTTGTAATTAAGTTTAATTTATTTGTGCATCCATGAGTAAGATGGCCAATTAATGTTGATTATTGATGTATGGAAATTATTTAACGATTTGCATTGTGTTCAACGGTGAAAAGTATTTAAGGTTTTTTTTGTTGTATTATGTCCAATTGTGTGAATGTTCTGTATCGTGAAAAGAAACTTAGACGGTTTTGTCTATTGTCAGGTTTTTAGTTCAGGATGAACTGATAGGTGAAAATCCTAATAAATCGTGTAGATTCTAGGTTATATGAATCTTAATTTACCAATAGTGGGTCAAGTAATTTATGTAATTAGTGAAATTGGAATATCAAGTGTAATGGAAGTAAATTGTTTAAATATGTACTGGAACGAGATTCCTGTTCTAGGTGTTGTTAAAGTAGCAAAAGTAATAAGAAACGTCCATATGAAAACAGGGTTGTGTTCGAAAGAAAGGCCCGCTCTCATGATGAGTGAATTTCTTTTTGTCTGGATCCTTTAGTTCTTTGATGGAATTAATCAGAGAAGGATGTTGGGGTTGGAACCCTTATTTATGCTAAACAATTTAAAATGAGAAGAATTTTGTTTAAATCCATGTTTTCATGATGAAAGTAAAATTTTTGTTTGTTTGATATTCAATTCAAGGTTAGGTCTGATTTAGGCCATGAATAATATAAGTTGATCCATTTTGTGGAAAGAAAAATTAAAGATGAAAATCTTGTTAAAACTAATCTAGGCTGTAGGAGTCTGAGGTTTCTAGTGTTGAGTCAGTTTTGTGGACCAACGCCTAAATGGAAAAATTTTAAATATTGTTTGATAAAACGAAAAAGAAAAATTTAAATGTCCTGTAGTTAGAAAAGAAAAACTGTGAGTCTTTGGACGAGCAGGTTGTAAGTTTAACATTGTGTTAAATTTGTTAGGTACATTGTGTTGAATTTCTTTTGTTGTTGAAGTTTTAAGTAATAGTGTTTCATGTCCTGCGTAAAGGCAGTGGCATGTGTAATGTGTGTACTATTTTAAATGGACCTATCAGGAATTAAGCATCACCTGTTAGAGTTTTGAGTCAAACATGCTGTATTTAAAGGTGTCAAATTTTATGTAAACTGAGTAATTTTAAAATGGTATTGAAAATCTATGTGTTAGTCATCGGTTTTGTTTGGGTGGGCCGGTGTTGCCGAAACCCTGTAGTCAGGTGCTGTATACCTGGAGGTGACACATAGTTGTTTGAGTGTTTATTTTATTAAAATGAATGGTATTTTTGGTAAAGGTTCATTTTAAGTTCAGTGACAATGACTGATAATTTTAGCATGTAATTAAGATGTTAAGTAACTAAATGATTTTATAAGTGTATATAAGTTTGATATCTGTGTTGTAATCTCATGTGCAATAGTGTCATGTATTTAGTGAGGACAGGGTCTGTCTGTTGAGTAATATTTGTTCCATGTGTTACAATGTAGTTAAAATATGTCCGATTAATTAATTGGGGTAGAAATCTTAAAAATGATTGTTAAGTAAGTTAAGATTGAGGAATGTATTGTAATGATAACTGTGAAAATACCTTAAAATGATAATGCTTTATGTGTGTTGTGTTTTTAACCATGTATGAATTTATTATGTGTAAAGGTGTTGTAATATTGTGTCTCAGACTGAGGGCAGTTAGGGTTTTTAGTGAAGTCTAAAATAGGCGGTTGTGACTCTTTTGAGTTAGGGCTGAAGGAAGCCAAAGGGTAATGACCTCTTGGGAATGGTTTCTTGTGGGCTTTCCTAAATGGACCTACTGAACTTGCTTTTAGCCTTTTTAATGTTTAAAAAGACTTTTAGGGGAGAGGAGTTGTAACAGCGGCAACCTTTGTTGACACATACCTCCACTCCTTCCTTGCTATTCTGTAAAATGGGCAGAAAGGTTAAGCTGTGTGTGTGATGTAGTCTACACATTCTTCGTGCGGGAGACGTAATTGCCTCCATTCCTCATGTGTTGTTCGGAAAACAATATGGAAAAGGCAAACTGGCCGAGGGGTTCAGCTGTCTTGGCGGCAGATGATCTCCATAGAAAGACCTGTTAATAATGTTTTCTGTTCCAGAGAAACGTACATTTTTCAGGCCAACAAAGACCGGGTGATGGGCCTATGCAGCCTTTCAGCTCCAATTACGGTAAGGTAACTTGGAAAAACATCGTTAACGAGACCGTCCATCAAGAGGCAGGGTAGATGTCCCGTTGAAAGAAGGACCGCGGCCGACAAAGAGAACCGACTCTGGGATGTCGTTTCAGCCGGAGGGAACAAGCCGGTCAGGAGCGAGATGACGTCAGCGGGCTAGCGGTTTGTCACCAGGAGCGCGAGGCTTTTATAAAGAGGGGATCGCCGACTCCCGGGAGGAGAACGCAGAGACACAGGGAGAGACCAGGAACCGGAGAGAACTTTCGAGTTTGTTTGACTGGAGGCTCGGGAGCTGAGATTTAGCTATGAGCTTAGCGAGTTCGTTTTGCACGTGTAAGGTGCCCATCTACGATTTGTAAATAACAATGTATATAATTTTATTAGTCCAATAAAGGACGTAAGTTAAACAAGAATCTCTGGTGTCTTGTATCTCTAAAGTATGTCAATACTTTTGCAAGGCGCTGTGGCCACGTTATCACAGGGTGTTAACTCTAGTTCATTAGCAGTTGACTTTAAAACATATGAATTTTGAGACCCACAGTCTAGAAGTGCTCTTACCTCTCGAGTACCCGCTCTACCCACAATTCGAAACTTCAACGTCATCAAAGTCACGTCGGTGGAACAGGTTTGGCTTGATGTGGTTGTTTGCACGGCTTCAGCTGTTTGCTTCTCCGGCTGGCTTTCAACCTTCAAGTGCATTTGTGGACAGAGGGAAATTACATGTGCCTTATCACATGCATAACACCGAATAAACTGCTTACAGTACTTAGCCATGTGACCATATGCCAGACACTTTAGACAACATCTTTTCTCCTTTATTTTGTCGACTTTCTCTTGGCGCGATAGGGCACGTGCGCCATAGCAATCTTTGCTATCATGCTGCCTATTGTAAAAAATACAACTGTTATCTTTTGTCGCAAGACAATCTGCTGTTGTGGGGATATTTGCGGATTTCTTAGACTTAAGTTTACGTTTAAATTCCCCTTTCTGTCTATCGCGATATTTTTCTTTATTGTCGAAATTACCAAAACCACTACGTGATAATTTGAGCCTTTCCTCACCCTCTACTTCGGAGTTCAAAAATATCATCAAATTGGTTAGACGTGAAGTATCTTTCTTTTCATCTCCCGCACTAAACAGCGGGCTTCTTTGCCAAGCCCTCATAACATCCTCTGAGAGACTGGATTCTACCATTGGATACAACCAACAAGAGTTCCCATCTATTTTGATGCCTAAAGACTAGAGAGCCCTTAACTGTGCTTCAATTTTATCGAACAATTGTGATAGTGGTAGATTATTTCGGTTCTCAACCTTTACATTTGTTATAATCAATTTTATTAATTCCTTCACGTACACTTCAATTAACAAGTTAGCTTTACCAAAACGCTCTTTAAGTGCACTAACGGCTTTAGAATAATTTTGCGAAGTCATCGGATAACTCTCAATAAAATCTTTGGCTCACGATCCCGGTTTCATGCTTTGGACTAAATACTGAAACTTGTCACTCTCGTGCAACTCAGAATCCTCGTGAATTTTCTCAAATTGTGACCAAAACGGAAGCCAATTCAGGAACTCCCCGTGGAACTTCTTAAGCTTAATTTTTGGAGATCATAGCGTTTCATCTTGCCAGTCTCACTAACGGCTAGTGAAGTCTCACTACCTGCTTCAAAATTTAGTATTTCCGGAAACCTTTCATTTACTAAACGAGTCGTGATAAATTCATCGGAGTAAGTTTCGCAACCTTCCATTTCTGCCGTAATCTCCTCCTGTGTCACCTCGCTTGTCATTAAAGAATTCAAAATTTGCTCATTAATTTCTTGGAGTTCTTTATGCACTCTTTTTAACTTTGTAAATCTATCCTTAATTACGCCTTCTGAACTGTCATCCTTACCAATTTTTTTATCAAGAATTTTAACAGTCTTGGTAAAGGAGGAGCGTAATCCCCCCCGTTTTAGCGTCAAAGGATCCATTACTAATAATGAAGGCTAATGCTATACAACTACGGTAATAAACAAATATTCAACAGGTACTAAAGAAATACTTTGAAACACTTTTCTAAAGCTAAACCCACTGCATATCCTGTCGCGGACGCCACTTGTAAGAAGTCGAGTACCTCCCACCGAAATGGGCACTCGTCGACCCAGACTCTAAGCTACGTCTACCCGACTCTAGCCGGTCTGGGCAGGTGGGAAAACCATATAGCTTGGCACATAAACCTTCTTCTGGAGCAAATTCTGCCGCTAAAGATATTATACAATGCTTATCTGCTGCCTCACACACTCACCAGCTGTCACATCAACACTACACGAACAACGCCTCCTTTTAAAGATCGTTGGCTCAGATGCCAGATACTTCTGACTCAACTTCTTCGGCACGATGCAAAAATATCCTCGGCGTGTGCGTGTGACGTCACAGAGAGCGTGAAGCAGCATTCTCACTTATTTCTTAATCGGAAGGGAACCGTTTGACGCCATCCGTCATCTAGTTCCAACAGCATCTGTTCGTTTTGGGCTGCTTTTAAAACTGATCGGCTGGTACAGGAAAAAACTTAAAATCCGTCACAAATTAACCCCATTTTATGGTAATATGTTTTTGCTGTTTAGCTAAGCAGATGAAGGCAAAAGCTGTCCTAATTTTAGCTTTGCCCTAGTGCATTTCAAAGTAGGTCTACCGCGTTGCAACTCAGTTCAGAGGCATTTAATCGTTTATTATTGAGTTGCACCTCACAAAGGAACTGACAGTAAAGAATTTTTCGATTTTTCAATTAAAAAAGGGAAAAAGCATGTTGTAAAATATCAAATAATTAATGACTCTCCTGAACCTTAAACGTATGCTTGTACTAAAAATAGAGTAAATGCTTGATCTCAAAATGCCTTGTGAGGGTAAAAACCTTGGACTGCTATTTTCCATTCTCTGTTGCTTATTCCGGATGCTTCAGGGAAAGCAGGTCTTCTTTTGAAGACAAACTACCACTGCTGCAGTGAACTGCCAGAAATAAGAATACAGGCAGTTCACGACTGCCTGTATTCTTATCTCCTCTGAATTGATCCGTGTGTTGTTTGAGCTTCTGCTTTAAGGGGTCTAGAATAGGGATGCGACATCGATAACAAAACATCGATGTTTTGAAACATCGATATTCAGTATTAAAACATCGATGCTAATAAAACATCGGCCAAAAACCATCGATGTTTTTAAACATTGATGTTTTAGAACATCCATTTTTTATAACTGGTTTAGTAATCTCTAACATTAATGTTACTTCGGTTAGTCGTGGGAGGGGGGGGATTTAATTTTAGTCTCTGATTGGGCTGACACAAATGACAAAAGCTTGGTTGCTTTTGCCTTGGGCTACATTCATGACTTCAAATTTCTCTTTGTAAATATCGCCATGTTTTGCATTCAGATGTCCAAATAAATTCATGGTATTGACAGAAGTTCTGAGGGACTTCAGGCAAATATTGCATTTCGCCAATTTGTTAGAGGTTTTGCAAAAATATTTCCAAACGGTACTTTTGGGAGGCATTTTACTAATAATATTAACGTCACCTTATATAAAACCAGAACAAAACAAAAACTTAAATGGCTGCTCTCGTGTATATACTATTTGTAAAATAAAACCCCATGGAATGTTCTCGAGTGTCAGGAACATTCCAAGCGCTCTGATTGGTTCATTGGTTGTTGATTGCCATTTGTTTGTTTGCTAGGGAATCGTTCCCCCTTCTGTATTCGTCCTTTTCAGAATTCAGACTTACATTTACTGAGTGTGAAAATTATGCTACGTGGAAAATTTTTTGGAACGAAGTTCTTTTACGCGGCTTACAGTAGAGTGAACTGGCAGGAATCGTCACGTAACGAAAAAGCGCTATGTCCCCTTCATAAGAGCTTTATCTCAAGGACTCTGTGGCTGAATGGTTATCCCATTGGACATCGGACTACAGTCCGATGCTCCGCAGTACTGCAGAGGTCCCCGGTTCAAATCCCCGCACAAGCGCTACCGGCAATTTTAAAACCCTTCACTTCACACTGTATCAAATTTGAAACATAAGTTATTATTCCCCTTTATATTAAAAAGCAATATTTTTTATCCACTTGTGCACCTTGTATTTATTTTGAAACATCATAGCAAAGCTTTTAATCACTGTTCGTTACATTTTCGTAGTATAAATGGCAGCAGGAATACAACTGCGATCTCAGTAAAAGATAGCCGTTCAACTCATACCAGACCCGCCTTCGCATTTGCTATATTTTCAGTATTTTAAAGTCAGTTTACATCCTTGAAAGTTTTATAAATATATTTTAGAGGTACGTAGCTTTTATAATTATTAATAAAATACTTCTTTAATCTTTTATAAAAATTTCAAGTATGATTTCAATTTTATGTACCAAAAATGATATATGGTGTGCTTACGCCATTTTTTAAGGAAATGGCGGGAAGAAATTTTTTAACACAGAAAGAAATTGAGGAACTTATGAACAGATCGTGGATTGATCATAGTGAAGATGGATCTGATTCAGAAAGCGATGGCAGCATAGGTGATCCTAATTATAAACCAAACAAAGTTTGTGATGAAATTTTTGATGGTAGTAGGGATTCCGAAGATGAGGTATCATTACTTGATAATAGCGATGTTCTTAATCTGCCTAATGGTGAGAACATACCAAAAACTAATAGAAATAATACAGGGAGAACAAAGCCTGCAATCAACTGGAAAAAACTAATTTACTTCTAAATGATGATAAAATTTTATTCCGAGGTGACGAGAATCTCGCTCCTGAAATTATGAATTTAAATACACCTTTAAATTTTTTTAGTTATCTTTTTACAGAAGATTTGATTGAACATATAGTTCAAGAAACAAATTTATTCAGTTTGCAATAAAAAAAACCAGAAAAGTCTGTCAATGTAACGAATTTATATTGGTATTTGTATAATGATGTCTATTGTACATGTACCAAACACTAGGGCATATTGGTCACCTGCCATAGGCAATGATGTAATAAAAGAATGTATGTCATTAAAACGCTTTAAAAAGATAAGAGAATTTCTACATTTTAATGACAACAGTAAACAACCACCACATGATGACCCTCAGCATGATCGTTTATATAAACTTCGACCAGTTGTAAATGCTTTACTTGAAAGATTTTATACCGTCCCTCTGGAATCGAGTCTTTCTGTTTAAACTTATTGTTTGTTATTGTTTTAATTCACGCGGGATTTATATTGTGTCATTAATTTATTTTTGTTGGTGATTAAATAATAAAATTAATCTGATTAAAAATTATGCTAGGTAACATCTAAATCAAAATAATTAATTTATATATTAAAATTTTTAATTTTAATAAAAATAATTAATTTATATATTAAAATTTTTAATATTAATAAAATAGAGAGAGAGAAAGTTGGTTGAATAAAAAAGGGCTGCGCTTTTTGGCGTGACAAAAATACACTAATATAATCAACAGAAATCTACATATTAAATCACGTTTAGAGATGAAAAAATAACGTAAGGAACTTCGTTCCTGACGGAGATCCCCTGACCACACAATTTTTTTTTTTTAATCCAGTATAATCATGGTTTACCACGGTTAAATCACTACTAACAATGAATGAAGAAGAATACAAGGGTCAGAAAATCAGATCTACATTAGAAAGGGTTTAACTATAAATAGAAACTGCTTAGAACATTCAAATCTTACATGTAAAAAGAAACCATTCAAAATTACGAAAATGTTTCACTTTGTACACTGACGAACCCGCTGAATGGTTAACTTAAGAAATTCTGAAATTGCAGGGATTTTGTTACAATTCATATGCAAAATTTCTACATCAAAATACCTGATTAAAATTATTTAAAATTTATTAAATTTTTATCAAGAATAAATCCATATATAATACGTGTATCACGCTGAGTTGTTTTTAAACCATATACCGTATAATTGCGTCAGTACGGATACTGTTTGCTAACATATTAACTATAATAGACAGAATAAATCATAGATAATTTAAAACAAACTTTAAATGCATTTATCGCTTTTCCGTTTTATTTGTGTATCTTGATAACGAATTCCATCGCTAAAGTCTATAAATATCATGGCTTTTTTTTATTATGGTACTTTTTCATTAAAAAAAAACATCGAGACAACGTAAAACATCGAGCACAAAACATCGATATTAAAAAAACATCGGCTTCAATAAATCGATGTTTAAAACATCGATGTTTTTATCAAAACATCGCTGTTTTGAAAACATCGACATCGATGTCGCATCCCTAGTCTAGAACACATTGTTTTCAAATTTCATAATGATCTAGTTCTCTGAAGTATGTCCTTAAATAAGGATTATTATGCATTCAAAAGATACTTGACACATTTAAAAAATTATTTTTTAAATTTTTAATTCAAATTTTAATGTACAGGGTGGTTATAATTAAAGTTCCACTTTGAAATGGTCATAAAAGAAAAACTACTTTACGAAATGTTATCAAACTCGGTAATAGTTTAAAGGAAGTCATGGGAATTTCTTTAAAAAAAAAAAAAAGAAAGAAAAGAAACCTCACCACCAAGGGGGAAATGGCGCTGTATGCAATATTGTTAAACGAAATATGGGTCGGAATCTA
This sequence comes from Dolomedes plantarius, assembly GCA_907164885.2. Lineage (NCBI taxonomy): Eukaryota > Metazoa > Arthropoda > Arachnida > Araneae > Dolomedidae > Dolomedes > Dolomedes plantarius. The sequence continues at coordinate 121,921,049 of OU015497.1, read as the reverse complement.
GCTTATCCTTTTGTTACACGGATTTAGCATTTCGTATACCCTTAAGAAACATTGACCTAAACAAAATTACCGTTTAAAGTGTGCGAATTCCGGAAATTGTTTTCTTACAGGTCGCTAATTTGTGAATTTTGAAGCCTGAATTCGGAAAATAGGGGATGCCACATTGAACATGCTTTGTAACACGTTTCAGAAACGATTAAACATATTTTAAACCCATGTCTTCATGTCTTAATTCGTTTAACAATATTTCATACAGCGCCATTTTCCCCCTGGTGGTGAATTTTTGAACTTTTTTTTGGCGGAAAAGAAATTCCCATGACCTCCTTTAAACTATTAGCAAGTTTGATAACATTTGGTCCAGTAGTTTTAATTTTATGACCATTTCAAAGGGGAACTTTAATTATAACCACCCTGTATGTTCAATTTTTGGATGCATCTGCTGGACCAATGGCTTAATTTGCATAAAGTATTCACTTTTCTGAAAAAAAAAAAAAAAAAAAAAAAAAAATTTACCTTCACGTTTTATTCAAACTATATTTATAAAATTTTTATTCACTTTGAAGGACAAGAAATCCCATTTTTCACAGTAAAATTTTCTTTTCGGAAAATATTTCCAGAATTTTTACTCTAAAAAAAATCCTGTATTCAAATTAGGTAAAATAAAACACGGGAACTATGCATCTGCTTTCATAGTGATACCTTGCAAGGATCTTCAGAAATATATACATGTAAGAATGGCAAATCTAGAAAAAAAAAACATACCCTGGGGAACAGACATGAAGTACAGATATACAGCAGGGAACTGATTCACAGCACAGAATAAAAATGTCATTCTGGAAATGCAATCATAGTAAAAACATGTGGTTTGTGTTGTTTGATCCAAAAAGCTCTATAGTGTCTTTAAAACCAAAAAATAAATAAAGGTGAGCTTTTTCTGTGAACTTTGTGTCCCAATGCGTTTTAAGGAAGGAACTAAAGAAACCTCATGAATTTGAGACATTTGAACTCTGCATAGCACTTAAAGGCAAAGAGATTATTTCACAGTATTAGGAGATTCGTGAGTAAATGGCTTGTTTGTCTATCGCTTTACATTTGTAAATATCTACAATACGCCTTTGCTTTGAATGGAAACATGATTTATTCTTTTGCTTTATTGTTATGCACTACAGAGTTTATGCACCGAAACATGATCTGATGTTTTGGCGAAATATGGCCAATGGTCTGCAGGATAGAATATCTGGATCTGCAGATCAGAATATAGAAATCATAATTTCGTTGATTCCCCCTATATAGAAACTGTTTCTCCCAATTGTAGGTTTTATTACGACATGGCAATGATATAAACTGATGAACATATAATAAACATTCTGGAGCCGCAATGATTCTATGCGGGAATAAATCAAAGCTGAACTCTTTTTTTCAATATTTTAAACTTTTCTGTTTTTTAATGTAGACAAACACTAGTCATTGAAGGACACTGTTATTGTCTTTATAGTAGGTAACAAATAAATACTTTACAGAATGGAACTAACTGAAAATTCATAGTTTAGTTGAAGGGCATTGAAATCTAAATTAAATACCGAAAAATAGTTTTTATCAACCAGTGTAGAGATTTTGTTATCAATCACTTTGTAATGATTATGAATTTCAGTTAACTTTTCAACAGACCAAAACAGAAGGTGTAATAATGTTAGTAATATGATTATGTGACGCAGTGCAACTTTATAATAAATTTTTGCAGGTGAGGTCATTAAAAACCCCCCAAAAAACTGGACGTTTCCAGAGTACAAGCAGCCATGAGCCCACATTACTATCAACACAATTCGAAAAGTCAAATTTCCTGCTTTTTTATTAAATGTTATATACTGTGAAACTTTTCTTGCTGACCTCCCCTATTCGACGGCCATATTTTTTGTTATAATTCAAGACCCCATAGAGCCAATGTGATGGAAGAAACCTCTTTTCGGGGGCCACCGCTCAAAACGGCCACTTTTGGGGAACCATTTACTGGCCGCCATGGAGAAATTTCACTGTTATTAAGATACTTAAATCTTGTACCGCAAATATTAGATGAATCTTTGTTCTTTCTGTCTTGACTTGGATTAACTGAAAATTACTAGTCAACAGTAAAATCTCAATTATATCATATCTAAATGCCCATGGTGAGGGCTGACTTTGGTTACTGGCTGAATGCACTTTTTGCATGCTTGGTGCTTATTTTGTTGTCAACACGAAATGTACGCATTTATTAAGAAATAGCTCTGAAAATTCTTCTGAAAAAACAACTCTGGCTTTACAATAAGGTAAATCTCTTTGTCCTGTTCATCAATCTCATTTTAGATTGCAAGAACCGTGACGACACGCAAGCAGACAGATAAAATTCAGGACAGAAATTATTATACGTGAGAACATACAGAAACAAGTGAATAAAAATATTTTACTCAAATATATATATATATATATATATATATATATATATATATAACATAGATCGAAGACTACTGCAAGGATATTTTATATACTATTAAGTTTTTAGAAATTACTTGTATAGTTTATTTAAGGTAGTTGTTTATTCTGATGTATTCCTTCTATTTCATATTTTGCAGTCAGCATTTCGTAAAATGATGAATAATTAGAAAGAGTATTTTACTTAAGTGCCTGTTAGGTATTATGTTAACAATATCTTCATGGTTACATAATTTGTGAGATTTTTTACTGCAACGGAAAAAAAAAATTTCCTCTCTAAGCATAATTTATTTCTTAGGTATAATTATAAAATGCTGCGAAAGCATTTAAAAATTTCAGTATTTCAATTTATTACATAATATACTATTATATCTCTGTTAAGATCCCTTTGTTTTACCATCTCTAAATTATTTTGGGGTACATATACAATGTAGTTTCTGTTATGTTTATCTTTGTTAGTAACATAATATTAGAAATTGCAGATTTTATTTACAAGGAAACAACATAAATAACACGAAATACAATGTAACCATTCCTTTTATATTATTCTATTATTTGTACAAAATAAAGAGGTAATTGCTGTAGTTTATAATGTTATTTAATAACTTCAAGCGTTTCTTCTTGAAACCAAGTTTTCACGGTAGATTTCCTGTTTGAGAACCATGCATTTAAATGTTGCATAATCGAATACCCTTTTACATTCTCAGTTATAAAAGTTTTGGGATAGCTTCCCGAATTTCAGTTATCTAATTTTTGAACAAATACTTTATTTTACAAACGAATTTAGATGAACAATTTTATTTACTATCCACCTGAAAAATGTTTCAGTGGATGTGTCTGTAAACAGGAGATTGCAGTAAAAATTTTCGAGAGTACTAGAAATGCTTTACAGAATCTATTAATTTGCATATTAGTTAAAACCTAAAACAGGTAGTTAAGCTTATACAGTCTGAGTATCAAAATTTATAGTGGGATTAATAATATTAAAAATTAAAAGAGTTATTTACATTAATTGTTTTGTCAACCATTCACGCAGTTTAATAATTAATGAACTTAACAAGCAAGTCTGCAGCAAAGGTTTTGATGAATAGTCTTATTTGCTGGTGATGATGACCAATAATGATAGTACAGAGGCTGTTCGCACATTTTTTAGACGATTTTGGTAAGCGGTAATAAAAAAGCGTTTGCTGCAAAAGAAATAATTGCAATTGTACTATGTTTTTAAAAGTCAAAATTATCGTGTACGGCTTGAAAGTTTTATTTTTATTCAAAATCACGTTTTTAACAAAGCAGTGGTTCGAAGGCTACATTTATGCTCTTTCCGAAGAGAAATATGCATACTCCGTTATCCAAAAACGATGTGAGAGTCATGGTTTTGTGATATATAAAGCGTTGATAGGTAATATCGTCAACAAGAAAGGAAAAAAACGTCAAATTGGAGCCTCAAGTGGGACAAAAATTCCAAACAAATATCCAAGGAAAAAACGGACATCTTCGACTATTGCAAAGGTACGTTTTTTAATGTTAAAAGAAAATCCCCCTAGTCAAAGGACAGTTGCAAAATCATTAAAATGCTCGGTGTCCACTGTAAACAAAATGATAAACGTTGATTTAAATCTTAAGAAAGCGAAAAAACGCAATGTGCATCGTCTTCTTCCAAATCATACCGCTTAACGCAGGACACGCTGCAGAATTCTATATGAGAAACACTTATCCAAAGAAAAATGGAAAACAATTGTCACAATAGATGAATCATGGGTGTATTTAAATGATTGCAACAAAAAAAGAGCCATTTATTATCATAAAACGGGAGAAAAAAATTTAAGTACATGGTTCAAAGAATCGAAAGAAAGTTTTTCTAAGGGATTCATGATTGTTGCTGGTTTTTCTTATAATGGCAAGTTAAAAATAAAGAGAGTGAAAAAAAAATGTCAAGATTAACTCCAAATACTACCAGGAACATATTTTATCGCCAATTTTTCTGAATGAAATACCATCGCTTTACCCACAGTGCCATCAATATGTGAGACTCCATCAGGACAAAGCTTGCAGTCACACATCAAAATCCACTGTAAATTTCCTAAAAGAAATGGAACAAAATGCTGGTATCAAGGCCATACCCTTCACTGATATCCCTACTAAATCTCCCGATGTATCACCTATGGATTTTTGTGCTTTCGAACTTTTAAAATCTGCATTATCCAAATGTCGTCCCAAAACCCTTACTGGACTCTGGAAAGCTGTTCAGAAGGAATGGGATAGAATACCTCTTCTGACACTTCAAAAGGCATTATTATCCTGGAAATTGCGATGTCGAAAGATAGTTCAGAATAAGGGATGTCAAATAGAACATTTAAAACACAAGAATTTTATGTAATTTAGTTTTGTGAATACAATATACATCGTCTAAAAAATGTGTGAACAGCCTCTGTATATACTCACATAGGCTGATATATACTGATATAGTGAATAATATAGTGAATATATACTGCAATATTTTAATGTCGACTAATAGGTAAGTCTGCAGCAAAGGTTTTGATTAATACTCTTGGATGTTATTTGCTGGTGAACATTACCAATTGTGAATCTAAATTCCAGTAAAATTAAAAGTTAAAACCACATTTAAATAAATATCAGGTTGATAAATAACAGTGGAAAAATGAAGAAATTAGAAACGAAAAAGAAATGTTAACCGCTTAAACTGTTTCTAAATTCAAACAGAAAATTTTCTATTTAGTGACCTTATAATGCCTTTCTGCATGAAAGACTGTAAATAGCAATCTTCTGGGATTATTTTTGATTAATGTTAGGGATTTTGAATAGAGAATAAGCTAATTTAAAAGTCAACCAGCAAGCAATTGGTAACAGAACTTAATCAAAGGTAATCGAAAGAATTATTGCGTTTCAGATCTTACAATTGAACGATTAATTTTTGAAAATGTTCATTAATATTTCGAGTAATAATATAAAACTCGTGGATAGTGATTGAATTGCTAAATCTAGGTCCATTGAAGCATTTCCGAACGACAGATTAACTGGAATGATTTTTTTTCTTTTTAGAACTTTTATTTATTCCACCTTCGAATGCTCCGAAGTCCATGTAAACACGGCGGTTATGAATACATACGTGGCACGGTAATTCTCTAATGCACTTCATAAGTTCCTTTACATAGCATTCATTATACAATTTTGCCAACTACAAGAGTAGAAATAGGAGAAATAGGACTGAATGACGTCCTTCTGTCTAAACATTGAAATCCAGGAAATAGTTAGCGTAAAAAAAATAATAATAAAAGAAAAAAAGAAAAAAGAAATTGAGTTAGTAATATCACCCTTTTGGTAAAAATGAAATTTTGCAGATATTCGCCATTTATTAATGATCTACCCACTATTGACCAGGATAAATTATTTACTACATACTCACATATTCACAAAAATGATTTTTAAATTTAGCCTTCAGCTTGTATAAAGAAACTATTTATTTTAAATTTGCATGGGTTTTTAAAATCGATACTCTAATCTGCACATAAGAATGAAAGAAACAACAGTTGCATGTGTTACTCTATTAGTGAGCAATAATAAAACACAATACCAAGATGAAATCTAGACTTACTTTTAATCTTTTCATCTTCCTGCATTGAAATTTACGGCTAGGTTCAGAAAATAGTTTTTATGAAGTCTGTGATATAATTTAGAAGAATAGTTTTCATAATAGTTTAAGAAGTCTTTCGTAGAGGAAAGAATATTAGATGAAAGAGATCGTGGAAGTTTCTTTTTAGAGAATATTATGTTTTTCTTATTTGAAATTTAAATTTTTAAGCTGAGTTTTGATTATGAAATGATAACAAAGAATACTCGTGTTCAACAAGTAAAAACAAAAGAAACTTGACATCTGATAGGAATTTTTAAAGTATTTAATGGGAAACATGAATACATTTCTCGATCTTTTTATCGATAATGATCAAAGAAAAATGGCTATAAACTGTTAGGGAGGATTAGGTAATTCGATTAAGAGGAATTTCACTCAAATTTTTCGTAACCATAAAACATAAAAAATTTATTTATCTATTTTATAATGAGAGAGGTAAAGGAGGTAGATGCTTCAAGTGCAAAGAAAGAATTTTATTACAGAAAATCCTACTACTCATATTAAAAAATATTTTATATACAAACTCTCGTTACCGCACTTTCCAGCGATAGTTCCAATACAACGACAGGTGTAAAAAGTTTCGAATGGAGTCCTCTTTAATGATATGTTTTTACATCCCATATAACGACCCTGCAGATCATTTAAACCCAATACAGTGTCCCCCAATACACCCCCGCGATGCTATCTTTAACTGAGATGATAATTTATGTTTTAAACACACCTAAAATTCACATATACGGACAGCGATATCTGATTATTTTTCTAAGTGATAAATGTAAGAAAGACCCAGTTTTCTGTCATTTCAATAATTTTTTTTTTAAAAAATTTCAGGTAGTCTCTTCTAACGAAACTACCGCGGGTTATTAACGTAGGTTGGTTGGTTGGTTGGAGTTTAATGGCGCAAAGTCCAGAGGGGACATGATGCGCCAAACACATGGTTAAAACCGGAAAAAGCACTTATATAAGTCATTTTAAAACAACAATCAAACAAAATGATGATAAAATTATAGACGTTGTAAAACCATTGATGTGTATAAGTATGATAAAAATAGTCATGTCATAAACGTAAGAAATAGTCAAATATGATAAATTAACAGTATTATAAAGGAATAAAAGTATAGTAAAAAGCAATGATTGTAGATCATGAATGAGGAAGATAAAACGCAGTACTGGTAATGTCAAAACGTCTAGATGGGGATCCCCATCTAGATTTCAGTCAAGTATTACAAAATGATAGAAAGGAAAGATAAAGCTATTAAATCAAAGGGTAAAATCCTGTAGTTTTCAAAAATCGGAAAATAGCAGGGTGGGGTGTTTCACCTAAAAGATCTTTTAAGGCGAGTGAAGTAGAACCAAAGTATTTTGAGTAAAAATTGGTAAGTCCTGTACAATCGGTTAAAATATGGAAAATGGTAAGGTCATAGTTGCAGTGAAAGCAAATTGGGGTATCTTGCCCCTCCAAGAGATATGTGTGAGTGACACTAGTATGTCCTATTCTTAGACGGGCGATCATGACGTCAAGTTTCCTCGGATATAGTGGAGGCCAGATAGAGATGACGGGTTTGATGTGATGAAGTTTATTATCTACTTGGAGATTCCAAACCGAACGCCAGTTATCGAAAATAAATATTTTGATGGTGTGTTTGACGTCAGTGAAAGGAACAGGGTGATTTAAAACTGTTGTGGAATTTTTTGCTGCTGTATCCGCAAGTTCAACCCAGCAAAGCAGAATACTGTAACCACGACATTTTAACCGATGATGGAGAGTTATAACAGAAGAGATCAAACAATGACTATTTTTGCCATATTTGAGGCTCTCAAGCACGCTCAATGAATCTGAGTATATGATAAAAATTTTATTCTGATGATTGGCGATAAAATCAAGTGCTTGTTTGATGGCGAAAATTTCCTTAGTAAAAACAGTGCATGATGGATGAAGTTTGAAACTATGAATAGCCGAATTAAAAACAAAGGCACAACAGAACATGATGTGTTGTTTTCGATCCGTCCGTATAAATATCTATGTATTTAGAAAATTATGACGATGAGACTGAAATAGCTGTTTGTATATAGATGAATCAGTGTCACTCTTATTAAAACATTGGAAGGGATTTATATATGATATACACTTTTCTTCCAAGGGGGAAAGTCAAATAAAGGACGTTCACTCACATTTATATCATCCAGAGATGTATGTTCGAAGAAAGAACGCATACGTGGCCCAAAGCACGGGATGCAGGATGGTCGATTTCTGTACATTCTGTCGTACCGTCTGTCCAGAAAGATGTCACGTAATGGATGTGTAGGATGAGTCAGCACGCGAAAAAAAGTAGTTCAATGAAAGTTGGTGACGAGTATGAGATAAAGATGGTTCATGACAATGTACATAGAGACTTTGAACGGGTGAGGTACGAAAGTCTCCAGAACACAGACGAAGTGCACTGTGGTGCACTGTGTCAAGCTTGCGTAGGACGGATTGGCGAGCAGAGCCATAAGATGCACAGGCGTAGTCAAGCTTTGATCGGATTATCGATCTGTATATGCGGAGCATAGAAATCCGATCAGCATCCCAAGATGTATTTGCTAAAACTTTAAGCAGATTTAGTGATTTCTCACATTTTTTACGTAGCTGTACAACATGTGGAAGATAGGTGAGTTTCCGGTCAAAAATGACTCCTAAAAATCTCACAATAACAATTATCTTCTGGTCGTAAATAAAAAATTTCGGGATCCGGATGGATCCCACGTCTATGACAAAAGAGTACACAAGAGGTTTTGTCTAGTGAGAATGTAAAACCGTTTTTATAACTCCAAGTAAGGATTCGCCTGATTGCGGTTTGAATTTGGCGTTCAATGAAACGCATGTCTTTTCCTTGGCAGCAAATCTGTAAGTCGTCCACATACAGGCTTCCAGGCCCGGAAGGTGGAAGTTGTTTTAGAATATTATTAATTTTTATGGAGAAGAGAGTGACGCTAAGGATATTCCCCTGGGGAACACCTTCCTCTTAAGTAAAGATATTTGATAAAATGGTAGCAATGCGGACTTGATATTGTCGGGTATTTAAAAATTTTTGGATAAAAATTGGGAGATTTCCTCGAAACTCCTTGTCAAATAGGTCACGGAGGATTCCGTAACGCCACGTACGGTCATAAGCTTTCTCCATGTCAAAGAATATTGATATTAAGCAATTTTTTAGGAGAAATGCATACCTAACGTCAGATTCCAAAGCAATTATATTGTCTAAGGTCGATCTGCCTTTTCTGAACCCGCTTCGAAATGGAACAATTAGGTGTCTTTATTCTAAAATAAAAACAAGGCGAGCGTTTATCATCCTTTCTATTAACGTAGGATTACTGATCATTGCTTAGCTCTTTTGTATGTGTATATGTATGTGTTATGTATATATGTATCTCTCTCTCTCTCTCTCTCTCTCTCTCTCTCTATATATATATATATATATATATATATATATATATATATATATATATATATATATATATATATATATATATATATTGTATATATATGTATGTCAATATATTCACGCATTTTGATACTTTTCTGTTTAACTGTTTACTGCTTGCTCAAGCGATACAGACTGGGTTTGGCGCGCTGCCAAAATTATAACTCTCCATGACGGGCGGTTTTAGCACCTGAAATTTTGCTTTCCGGAGGACCGTTATGGAGGAACGTAATCCTACGGTAAAATTGTTTATTTAGAAAGCATCGTTCTCTTAAACTGTATACACTTAAATTGGTTTTCATTGACAACACTTATTTGATAATTAAGTAATCCATGTGTACATTGCAATCAGGATTCATTTTCACATCTTAATTTTCATGCAGGTCATGAAAGTTTATTATGTTTTTCAATAATTTTTGCAATAGCGACCACTCGTCATAACGACGTTTTCGTAGGGGACACGGAGGATCGTTATAAAGAACGTCGACTGTACTACAAATAAAAATTAGGCATGATATAATGGGACAATAGAACACTATCTTTTTAATAGTTGTATTAAAAGATTGAAAATTGATATTCTTGAGAGTTTTAATCGACTAAGAGTTAGACGACTATTGAAGTAAGACTGTGGACGTGAGGCACCATTTTCTGGCTAATCACAATTCAGACATTCTGTTTGAATATTTTATGATCTAAGTGAGGTTGGTATAAAAGCATATGAGATTATTAGCTCGGCCTCCGAGAATAAGTGAGTGTCGGGAGGGCCAAATGACATCTCATAACAGAAATAATATGAGAAAGGGCACGTCTTAATCCGTTTAGTAAAGTGGTTCGCGAGGTCAGGAATAAAAAAAATGGTTCCATCGTTTCAAAACGACCGCAAATTTAAACAATTTTTTAAAACTAGATGCAAAGAAATATTTTGTTCAAATTCTAAAAACGCCTGTATTTCTTCCTCTTTCTGGCGTTTTGAGTATGAAAAATTCTTGTTCTGTTTAAAAATTTCTAATATATTTTCTGTGGTTTGGACTCGCAGCGTCACAGCCATTTCGCAGCATCACGCAGATTTTACAACTAGTAAAACCAATGAAAGTTGAAAAATCTCATTCATTTTTAAGTTATCATAGGCTTTTATGTTTGCTATTAATTTTTCTTTAACGTTACATTCGTTATTGTTATTAAGTTTATTTATAACTTTTTATTAGAGTTGTTTATCACAAATAAATTGTTTTCAGGAAAAAAAATACGTTTTTGACTCTAAAAGGATTGGTTGGAGAGTTTCCCTGACGATTTCCTTTTTGTTTGTTTTGACAAGTGACCCCTCATCAACAAAAGGTTAGGAACTGGTTTAGTAAGTTAGATAGATAGGTTAGGTAGGTAGGTATATTAGGTAGTTTAGGTAGGTAAGTTAGGTAGGTTAAGTAGGATGGTATGGTGGGTTAGATAGGTAGGTTAGGTAGGTAGGTAGGTAAGTTAGGTCACTGGTTTAGTACTTTTCCAATGAAAATGGTTATTGGAGAAAATTCAAGATTTTAACTTATGTCACATAGAGAGAATCCGAATCAGCGAATCGACGCTATACGTGTTCTCAATGCCCCTGAAAGTTGATTTTCCTAAAACAGAAAAACAGTCTTCTGATAGAGATTTCATTCTTGAGAAAAATTACGGAAGATTCTGACTCACCCGGGCTATTCAAACGACCGCTACGAGGCGAAACTCACCACATAACAGTTCACGGTATTCAGCTAATGGCAACAGTGTTTATCATTCCTTTTCAGTACATGGCAATAACTCATAAATGTTTATGCCTCATGAATTTCAGCTAATAATTTGTAAGAACTATTTAGCTTTTCATATGTAAAACCCTAATTTAAAGAAAAAAAGAAAATGTTAGAAATATTTTTCATTTTAATTTTAAAATTGTTTGTATATATGTGGGAGATAGGAAATTCAGAAAATTATAGTTCTTCTTTACAAAAAGTACTGAGTTTTCAGAATAATTGGTTCGAAATTAGAAAATAAGGTTTTGAACCTCGGCCCTTGCAGACGAATGTTAAACAGGCACACGAAGCTTAGAAAGAGTGAAATAGACCGATTTGAAACAGGCGAATATTATTCTTGGTAGATAAAAAAATTATGAATAAATAAAAGAAATGAAAATCGAATATGAGATTGTGTCGTTACATGTGTGTGCCACTGACTTGGTCTTTAAAAACTCAAACAAAAAAAGAGAATACATGAATAAAGGAATTCCGAAAATTAGAGCTCAGGTGGAATATTACTAACTGGAGGTTAGGAGAACAGGATTGAAATCCGTTTCTAGCTAATGATCGTTACATGTACAAATTAGCAAAATGCGTAAATTGACATTCAAATTACCTCAGTAATTTTTCTGTAGTTAAAGTGTTTTATTTGAATACCATACAGTATTTTTATTAAACAATAGGTATTTCCCCAACCTAAATATTTTTTGTTTGGAGCAAGCCTTTTGTATCGAGGCTGCTTGTTCCGTTTTCATCATGTTATTACTCTATAGTTCTTTTCAACTGAGTGCTGATGTAAAGCTTTTATCAACTTCCTCCCCACGAATCATTTATTTGATACATTCACTTCATGCATACTACTGGCATGAAGTTAAATACATTCAAGACTTTTATTATATGATTTCTGAGCATTCTCCACTTTTGAAACACAGAAAATATTTGAAAGACTTGAAAAGCTTTTAGGAACACAATGAAGAACAATATCTACATTGTTTTAAAGTATTTAGAGGCATTTGAAATGCTACGTAAATAGAATTGTGTGACATTGTTTTTTTTATTTTCTTCTTTTGACTATGAGAAATATAAAGTCTGTTTTCGATTTCCAGCAAAGTCAAACTTTATTGCATAAAAATATGAATAATACTCTCTTTTAATTGAAAGATATGTAGAATCGGGCATTGATATGACAATGACATTTCCCAATAGAATGTTCTATCAATCTTTTCTTTAAAATTGTTTATATGATCTGCCCATTTGATGTATTTTTATGTAAGTTCTATTCTATAGAAAATCATTTGAATGCATGTTAATTAGAATCAAGCCCTCGTAAAGGCTTCTTTTGATTTCCATCGTTTAATTCAATAAAAATAAAATTCTACCCTAAATTAGACTATTTAAAGATTTTTCCTGATTTATAACAAACTGTCTAGATCGAAGAACACACAAGCTGAAAACTACTAAAAGGCATACTAATATCTAAAAATATCTCCAATGTGAAGTACAGACTTAATATAATTTTTTAGCAATGGGATCTTTTCGAGATATTATTTTTGGATCGATCAAACAGGAATTTACTCAGGGACTGTCTTACGTCCGTGTCTAGGCCGGATATGGGAACGTTAAATTCGTAGACGAAAAAAGTGCCTCTGTGGTCAGAGAGGTGGGGAAAGGGTTCGATCTCTCCAGATGTCTCAACTGCGGTTGCTAGGTTAAAATAGAGGTGGCACCTGGCTAAATCGGACTCCGACCCTTGTGGTGTCATTATAAACCGGAGCCGCACCCCTAAGCCTGCTACTATATGGACCTGGTCTGAATTACTTCCTGCCAGGGACATTAGAAACCAGCATTAGAAATTCCAGCATTACAAACAAAAACAATAACAACAACAGATAACGCTAACCTTGGTTAGAGATTATGGCCTTTTTATTCTTACAACGAAAGGGTGTGGATATCAAACCTACATGTGTTCGAGTGCTTGTTCTTTTTTTGTACGTTATTAGCTCAAATCTCCCATTTCTATAGCTCACAAAAATTACGATGACACTTTTATTAAAGTCTTGATAATTTAATAAAGCCTAAAGATTAATAGAATAAACTAGCTGATGAAACATTTGATGGCAAGTTTGAATCTACTCCGTGCTTCGCTACGGAGTACATTCAAATTAAATATAACGGTGAATGTATGCAATTAATGCAAGAAAATATATATATATATATATATAGAGAGAGAGAGAGAGAGATTTATAATAAATACAATGGCCAATGTATGCACCTAATGCCAAAATATATATATATATATATATATATATATATATATATATATATATATTTCTAAAAAAATTGGAACGGATATTTTTATAGACAAAATAATGTAGAAGAAAATATTCAAATTAAATACAACGGTCAATGTATGCAATTAATTTTATGTTTAATATCCATAAAACTACTATAACTATCCATATTAATTTGAATTAAATTCTTAAAAAATTTTCATCTGAATTAGTCTAGTTGTTAAATTTTATCTTTTACCGTATTTTAATACTTTTTTGTCAATTTATTTCATTGTTATGCACGTGACGCAAAATTAAAGTATCACAAAAAGAAAAGAAACCACGTAACCAGCATTTAATAAATTAAATTCTAAAAATTAATCTTTTAAAATTCACCAAAAATCAGAAAATGGAGGTAAAGATTCAAAAAAGATTTCATTTTAAAGGAATTTTTATGATCATTTTCCTGATATAAATTTCAAACCCCTCAAACTATTATTTTAAATGTAAACTTAAAGAAAGTCACCAAAACAGCTTAAAAATTTAATTTAAAAAATCAAAGAAGAAATTTTCAAAAAATTTGTTAGTGCACCCCTACACTATAAGAAGAATCGCAATGCAAAATTTCAGCCCTTTGTCCAGCGGTTTGGTCTGTGCGTTATCCGTCAGTTAGTCAGTTACGGAACTGTTTTATATATACATAGATAATAATAACGTAAAATAAACTTAAAGAACTTCAAATTTTCTGTTAAAGGAAAAAGAGAGGAAAAATTAGGTCAGCAAGAATTTTTTTCGGATTTTCATTTTTATAGGATTTAAATAAATAACATATCAAAATATTTCTTTGTGCTTACATCTAAAACGTTTTGTTGATACTGAAATTCCTCCAGTAACAATTCTAGGATTTTGGATATAACTGTGCTCTTAGAAACTGCGTGAGTTGGAAAGACCAATAATCGAAATTGTAAATATAATATACATGTATAATGTTTGAGAAGAATTTTCTTCCACATTTTTATCTTTTGTAGTCTGCAACAGTAATGAAAAAAAAACAACACAAAACTGGTAGAGACTATACAATGAAAGCATATAAATTTAATATAGTAATGTGATATGTATCTTTCAGGAGTATGATGCCAATATTTTAAAGGATAAATAAAGAACTACATTAAAAAAAGATAGAAAAGGAAATTCTCCTTGTGATTGCGTTTTGATTGAACAAAGGTAGATAGACTAATTCATAAGTGCGATGCATGGATAAAAAGCAATATATAAACAAATATATTCTATTAATATTATATTAACAAGTGAATTTTAGAGGATTTGCTAGAGATATTTGAGATAAACTGAAAGTGATATATTTGTACATAATTAATTTAATGATTTTCTTTTGATATATTCATCATATAATCTCATAAATTAATTAGAAGGAGAGTATAAAACGAGAAAAAAAGTGCGATATTACATTAGGGTATATTATATATTGTAATTGATATCACTTGCAGAAGTGCATAACGCATTTCTGTAAGTGACATGAATAGTAATATATGAAGTAATATATGCATATTTATTATGTGTTATAATTAGCCCCATCTATGAGTTAATCAATCTTCTGTGCCAAAATTGAAGATCTAAATGTACGTGTTATACAAGAAATATGTTTAAGTCAGTTAACTTATGGCAATCTTCTAATTAGCTGCTGGGAGTAGAATATAATTTCAACTCACGATTATTTGCTGTTTGTTTCTAAGGAGGGCAGAGTATTTTTTAGTTGATCTTCGTCAAATTGATTCTGAAATTACAGGCCATGATAATTCTCAACAATTCATACCAAGATGAGTTTGCATAACAATAACTACGATTATTAGCTAAAATTTCTATAAAATTGTGTTATTTATACTAAATTATGCGTACACTAGCTAAATACCCGTGCTTCGCTACGGAATACATTCAAATTAAATACAATTGCCAATGCATGCAATTAATGCTATATATATATATATAGTAACGGATATTTCTATAGACAAAATAATGTAGAAGAAAATATTCAAATTAAATACAACGGTCAATGTATACAATTAATTTGTATGTTTAATATCCATAAAACATACTAATTCGTATTCAATTCTTAAAAAACTTCCATATCAATTAGTCTAGGGGTTAATTTTATCTTTTGACGTATTTTAATATTTTTTTGTCAATTTATTTCGTTGTTATGCACGTGACGCAAAACTAATTTAAAGTCTCACAATATGAAAAGAAATCATGTAATCGACATTTAATAAATTAAATTCTAAAAATTAATCTTTAAAAATTCACCAAAAATCAGAAAATGGAGGTAAAGATTCGGAAAAGATTTCATTTTAAAGGGATTTTTAGGATCTTTCTCGTGATATAAATTTTATAACCCTGAAATCATTATTTTAGGTGCAAACTTTAAAGAATGTTACAAAAACAGCTTAAAAATTTAATTTAAAAAATCTAAGAAGAATTTTTCAAAAATCTTTCTTAGTGCATCCCTACACTATAACAAGATTCACCATGCAAAATTTAAGACCTTTAGGTTCAGCGGTTTGGTCTGTGCATTATCTGTCTGTCAGTTACGGAACTGTTTTATATATGTAGATAAGACTAGAAAATACCTTGAGGAAAAATATATTTACCAGAAAAAGTAATTAATATTTCAAAGAGAATTTGTAAGGCGTGTGTTATATTTTGTGTGATGTATATTACAAGTTTATTTGATTGGTTATTTTGGGGGGCTTCAAATTAAAATTTAGAAAATAATTTCAGAATATTTTCGGTTAAACTATAACAATATTTATTATTCCTATAATGTTTAGGTACTATGACAAGCATAGACAAATTTTAAAGGCAAGACAAATACCAAAATAACTACCATTTCCTTTTCTTTATTCAAACCTACTGAAGCTTCTGACAGAGAAGAATGATTTCACGCTGTAGATTGAGTTTTTTCTTTCATTTTGGGTGAGCTCTTGAAAAATGCTCCATACGCTGTGAAAGAAATTTTCTGCATTTCATCTTGTTTTCTGTAAAAGAAGATTTCAAACCATACTTGCTTTCATTCTCTTTGTATACTTGACTATCTCGTATTATTCCATGAAAATAAGTATGCATGAAACTTTTTGTGTTTTTTAGTTACTGGAATGTGTAAACGACTTAATTTTTAAATTCCTTTAAAAGATTAACATCTGTGGACAAGAGAAGAAAATGAGTTATTATAGATAGTGTCAGTTACAGTTACGGGGATATTAAAGTATAAGAATAATTAATAAGCATCATAAATTTGTTAAATTTTGAGCTGATTTTTGTTCAACTCCGTGTTGGAATATAATATAATTCAAAAGTTTCGAGTTAATTAGCGAAAATATTATCCTAAAACACTTAAATAACAGCCTTAAATTTCCCCAAAAGGTGCACAAATTCATATACAGGGTTCCCACCTATATCCGTTACACTCCCCTTAACTTATAAACAGTAACGGCTTAGGCCATAAAGTTGGTGTCTAGGTATAGTAAAAAGGCTATGCGCTACTCGCTGAGACAACTTACAACGCCCTCTATCCGCAAATTTTAGGATTAGCGTTTTTATCTCAAAAACGGTACGAGATACGGGAAAAAAGTCAGTGACAAAGTTGTTCAGGATCATCTATATAGTAAGAAAAGACACCTGGCGCACAATAATACTCAAAACAGAATGTAAAAAATTAACTTATGTTTGGTCGTGATTTTCAACACTATGGCGTCATGAAACGCGAGCGAAGCTCGAAAAGACCAGAGAATCCAGTCCAGAGTTCAAATATGTATAGTGGTTAATGGAGAGCATTTTCAGCAACATAAATAAATGATCCTGGAGATAGGGAAGCGTTTTAGTTTCTTTCTTCCACTCTTTATGACATGACAATTTTCGAAATCGGGACCAAACAAATGTTCATTTTCTACATTTTTTTTTAAATATTAATGTGCGCAAGTTGTCTTTTCTTATTAAATCGATGATGCTGAACAACTTTGTCACTGACTTTTTTCCCGAATCTCGTATCGTTTTTGAGATAAAAACGCTAATTCCAAAATTTGTCGATAGATGGCGTTGTAAGTTATCTCATCGAGTAGCGCGTAGCCTTTTTACTATACCTAGACAGCAACTTTATGGCCTAAGCTGTCACCGTTTAGAAGTTAATGGGGGGTGTAATGAGGTGTGAACCCTCTATATCTCCAGTGTATCTGGAAGTCTTGGTCCTAGGAATTACCGTTGTTATGGGTCGCTCAGAAAGACTTAGTTCAGCCATTCTAAACCTTTTTTTTTCTCTTGGGCCACATTCATATGTTTGCTACGTTACGCGGGCCGCAACATAGTACACTATACCTCAGTATAATCTGTATATATAAAACAGTTCCGTAACTGACTCACTGACATACAACGCACAGACCAAACCGCTGGACCTAAAGGGCTGAAATTTTGCATGGCGATTCTTCTTCTGGTGAAGGGGTGCACTAAGAAAGGTTTTTGAAAAACTATTCTTAGATTTTTTTAAATTAAATTTTTAAGCTGCTTTTGTAACTTTTTTTTAGGTTTGCATTTAAAATAATAATTTGAGGGTTATAAAATTTATATCACGAGAAAGAGCATGCAAATTCCTTTAAAATGAAATCTTTTTTAACCTTTACCTTGATTTTCTGATTTTTGGTGAATTTTTAAAGATTCATTTTTAGAATTTAATTTATTAAATGCCGATCAAGTGATTTCTTTTTCTGGTACTTTAAATAAATTTATCGTCACGTGCATAACAACTAAATAGACAAAAAAAAATATTCATTTTCTTTCTAATGCAGCAAACGATTGGATATTATCCAAAAAAAATAAATATCCCTTACGATTTATATATATATATATTACATCAATTGTATACATTGATCGTCGCATTTATTATAAATATATATATTTATTTTTTTTGGCATTAATTGCATACATTGACCGTTGTATTTAATTTGAATGTACTCCGTAGCGAAGCGTGGGTTTTCAGCTAGTAATGTATAAGATAGAGCTAAAAATTTATTCAAACCTTTATTTGAAAACGAGTGTGAATTTTTATGCTGAGACAAACTTTTAATTATTTTAGACAAATCAGGTTTATACTTTCTACATTCGTGCTACTCTCAATACGTCATGAAGATCAGAATCAGTAAGCCGATTTCTATATACTTTCTTCGCATATTTCATTTTGCAATTCAATGATTCTCAAAGATAAGTTGTTGCAAACAGCGTGAACAGCAGATGGCACATTTTTTTTACAGTTTTGTATCTTTCAGGCCATAAATTCAAAAATTATGTTCCTAAAAGCAACCGTCTGAGTCACGGGCGGTCACGGGCTGAGTCACGTGTCAGTGTCACGGGCAACAAATAAAATCTTGGTGGTCAGCAGATGGAGTATCAGCCCTGGTTTAGCTGCTTAACTGAGTGTAGGCCTTAATGCCGATGAGTATACTCGGCCTTAAATTTATCCAAAAGGTGCACAAATTCATATATATATCGAGCGTACCGGGGAGGCTTGGATTTCACCATCACCGTTGATATGAGCTCCTCAGCAAGAATATGAGTAAAGTGGTGGGAAAGAAATTTCAATTGAGGAATTTCTCTAACTTTTTACTGGCGATTGATAAAGTATGGTCATCCATCCCCCTTTGGAAAAAATCCATCTTCTGTCACGAAATTTTGGTACAGAATTTAGAGTGCTTTATGGGGAAAAAAGGCATTAAGCCAATCCAACTAACCGGATGATAAATTTAGGTCTGGTAAGCTGAAGATGTATCACAGTCAGATGGAGCACCGTCAACTACTGAGTGATCAGAAAACAAATCTTGATACAGACACTGTTAAATAACACCATTGTACGCGTCGTTTTAAATGACTTTAAAGATTTTGCATGAGGAATCCGTTTGAAACTTTCACCGTCCAATTAAAATAGGAAATTACCAGTGTGATTTGTGAAGTTGAATACGTTTTCCTTTGAAGTGAGAAAAGCATGTTACAAACTATCATGTTTCTTTTTTTGTTTCCAACCTAAACTTAAGACCAACCAAGATCTCTTAACTAAACTTTATTTAATGAATAATGAGAAGAAGAGCTCTATTGTTATTTCAATTTTTCTGTTCTATATATGTTCTATACCCCTAAGGGCCTATTATCTCCATGTATTAAATGATGAATGCTTTTCAAGAAATGTACGTACCAAATGAAGTAATTTTTTTAATATTTACCATGCTGCCATAAGCCTGTGAGTAAGACAATTTAATAGATAATAAAAATTGCTTCTATAGGATTATTACATCCACCCACATTAAGTTAAATAGATTTTATTTGTTACGCAATATAGTCACGTTTCTTATTTCGTATCAAGAAACTAAAATGTTCCTTCGATTACTTTCATGAAAATTGCACCTTTGGAGATTCTTTTCATTAATAATTTGATTACCGTATTCTTGTATCGCAAGTCAGATTTGTTAATCTCTCTCAAGAGTTTGTGTAATATTATAACCGATGAGACTTCAAATATTATTATATCAAAGCTTGCAGTAGTTCAATTTCAGAGAGTAGCTAAGCCGCGGAATATTACATGAGGAATTAGGTTGGAATACTGAGCAATATTTCAAATGTAACATTAGTAGGAACATGCACGTGATACATACGATAACTTGTTGAATTTCATTTTGAGAAGAGCAGTTGCTTGTGGCGTGTGTTTATCATCTAGCAATATATGTGGCTTATCTTTCGTCTTTCGGTATCTCTTAAGCTTCCTAAATGTGTTATCTGAAATTTTATTTAAGAGCACGCAATAGAATATTTTTATGAAAAATAGTAAATGCAAAACTACTAGTTTGATGTATAAAGATACATATTTATACTATTAAAATATTTTCTGCTTCGTGAAAATATATTGGTAAAAACTATGGCATAAAATTAGAATTCACACATTATATAATTGCAAAAATTTTATTGAAGCAATGTCCTTTCCTTATGTATTAAAAAAATAATATATACTGTTTGAGTAATTTATATCCTTGTCAGGAGATACTGATATTGTTATATTTTAGCGTTAGTAAATAAAATTTAAATTTCGAGGCATTTTGACTTACATAGTGGCTATAAACAGTACGAGCAAATTTTAAAAATAATACAGATTTAAGTGCATAATACTCATTTAATAAAGATTATACACATGAGATTCGACACGCAAGCACATAACCAAACGTATCCGGACACTTACTGATGACGCTAAGCCTACATGCCAATAGTAATAACATTAGGCTAGATCTTATTTACCTCTTATTACGACTGCTATCTATTGGGTAATTTTCGAATGTGTCCAATACGCATACAATTCTGCAACTCACCTCAGAGATTTGAGCTAGTTGGAAATTATGTCTATTGAATAATAAATTAAGGTCTTCAATCGCCTTGTAACTTAATCAGAAAACGAGATATCGTTCATCAGGAACAGGAGAGTTTTCATATTAAAAGTTCAAATTCAAACTGATGCCACAGTGTTGGGAGCACGGTATTGTTTAAACTGTTTTGATAAACCTTAGTGTTTAACGATCCGGGTACTAAAAACAAAGGGACAAATCAAAACAACACAAGAGGAAAAAAAAGTTTCTGAATGCTGCTCTAGAGATTTCAAATTTCATTGATAATTCAAGAAACCCTAGCAATTGTCATCGCGGAACATCCATTCCGATCAATTTCTCCACAGCATTGGCAGATTATACACTGGTCTGTACGCAGGAAACTCTTCAAATGAAGCAGGTTTCATTGATGGTACTGTTTGAATTTTTCAAAACCTAACAGCGAATCTCTTGTTTTTAATGTTTTTGGTTTGGTAGACTGGGACATTTTTGTTGATTTGAAATCTATGATTAATTGGCCGAACTCAGTAACACTTTTTTCGGGACCTCGTGTAAGCCTTTTTTCAGGACCTCGTGTAAGCCTTTTTTCAGGAGCTCTGTATTTTTTTTAAATGCTAAACTCTCTCTATATTATTTATAGTTACTTGTTAAATTTGCTACAGAAAGAAGCGAATTATTGGAACACCGAGTCATCAATCAGTTTCTTAGTACTTTCCTTAGTATTCAAAATCAAATTTTGATCTCCATTTTGGTTGGTGGTGTAATTCGGAAAAATATTATTCCAATTCTTAGAGAAACAGACAGTTGTTTCTCTAAGAATTGGATGTAACATTATGAAAAGTAACTATTAAAAAATATATTATCTCGCCAAATCTTGGAGCTAAATAGCACAATATAGCAGTTAACATTTTAAACTTATTTTATCTTGTAACTCTGTAGAAGGAGGATTTCGGATGCATTTTAGAACCTCATTTTAACAGAAAAGAAAGAAATTGTTCAGAATAGGCAAAAACTTGATTTTGGGTTTATTATTGTAACCATAATTTTGCAATAGAAGTTAGTTAAATGTCGAAAGACTTAGTATGTGAAAAATTTCGAACATTTAGTATACTATTTTTATGACTATTTGTTCGATTAACTTATATTGAAAGGGATTTTTAAATTCATTTTCTAATTTTTAAGCATTCTTAAATTTTGAATTAATTGTTTAGTTACAGATGTTTAAAATAAAGTAATATGTTTACTGATGATGCCCCAACTTTTTATAGCATTGATTTTAATTGACCTAAATACATTTTAAAATGTATGAAAAATTTCCTTTCAACATATTTTCAACATATTTTAAAGGCAATGAGCCAAAATATTTGATATCTGAATATCATAGCTTGAACTCTTAAACATATTTTCTAAATTTAAGCAATCGTATCGTATATCATTTGCCTAAAACATACAAAGTTAAAAAGGAGATAAAATATCAATCAAATTTCTTTCATGAAGTAATATAAACAATGAAGTACTAGGAAAAAATTATTATTATTAAAACAAATTTTGAAGAATAAGAGATTTTTATTTATAAAAAAACGAAAATGTACCATCAAATTAATTAAAGCATGATGCATTTTTTCTTGTTAATCTTCCTTTAATTCTTCCCGAAAAAGTTCCATAATTTTTTACAAATAAATTCAATGTAAATAATTTTTTTTTCTTATTCCGTTCTTTCACACAGTTAACAAACAAGGAAAAGAAAGCAAGACTTTTTCTTCCGCAGAATCCTAATTTTCTATACAAACTCAAATTAAATTAAACCCCACTCTATGTAGAAAAGCTCTACTTTATATTTTGCCCTTTTCAAAAAAATTATTTTTTTCCAGTAATGCAGTTTTTTTCTTTTGTATTTACTTTTCTACACCATATTTTATTAATATCAGGTTTTGTAAATAAAAAAAAAGACTGGCTTTCATCAAGCTTTATTTTAAGACCTTTATTTAAAGTGCTTACTTTTTTTTCCCTGAAAGCATAATGGTATTTTTCACGATTTTTCTCCTCGTAAGGGAATAATAGAAAAAGAGAAAGTTCTAAAACATTTTCCTCACCAATCAGATTTGCGTTTTGTCCTGAAAAGTAAGTAAACTGCGCCATTTCTTTTCTTGATCTCACAATGAACAGATTGGAAAAGAGTTAAAATATCGATTCATCGATATATTATCGAAAAAATTCTGCATTTATATATATATTTGAGAGAAATAAAATTACATTTTCCGATATACACTCTTTTTTTAAAAGATATTCATTTGCTCATGGCATTAAAGGGATTTTGGCCAGGATAAGGTATATTGTTTCCAAAGAGAAGCATAATGAGTTCGATGAGATTTTTATTAAATTTGTTCTGAGTAAAAAGCAATAGTTTCTGGTAATTTTGCTGATATTATTCATATTTTTGAACATGATGTTAAAGATGAGCTACAAAAATAATAGATTCTAATAACAGGGAAGAACAGATTAGAATGCCTTTGAAAATCATTTTTACTTTAAAGGGTTCCTTGTATTATATTTTATAAACGATCCAAGTTTTTGAAATCCCCCTATGAATAAGTATTTTTAATCTACTTTTTTGTCACATGTGAAATCATAATAAAATTCCTCAAGAACACTTATTAGAAAATGAAAGAGCTAATTTCATATATCTGTTTCTGGTGGCTGCTTTCTAGAGTCTAAGCTTCTTCAACAGACATTAGACAGTCAGATGACTTTCTCGTACCCTCAGATTCCTCTGTTTCGGTTATTTTAGTACATGATTGGCCAGCAATACTGCGATACCACGCTCTGCTGTGATACTACAATGTTGCGTTTCGCTCAGTTAGACTTTCTTGAGCTGAAAACCCAATGCAATTGATTATAAAGGTAGAATTTTTGTTTCTCTAATAACATGTGAAGTTCAATTGTTTCCTTTTAGCTTACTTTGAGGTAATGTATATATATTAAACACGGAACTCACCACAAACAGGATATACCCCGAGGTTTCTTAAACTAAAATCTATTTATTTGCAATAACAATTAGGCAACATAATCACCGTACTCTTTACTAGCAGGCAACGTGAAAATTAATGCATTTGTTAATACGGTAGCTATCCTGCGCACTACAGAAACCCTGCCAGAAATCAGCCACGGCCCTACTTGTAAATTCGCTCCTCTAATATTTCTGTCTTAAAATTCTACTACTTGAAAGGAGATCACCAGGTCGCTGGAACGATAACTAACTCCACAACGCCTTCGATGAGCTTGGCGACGTTCAACTTCTGTACTCGAGCTGAACGACAGCCGATCTTTACTTCTTCAACTTTTCCTTTCGTTCCTCACATCTGTCCGGCCTCGCCTCTTGTCGTCTCTCGTCTGCCTGTCATGTGTGTTATCTACGCTTGTTCACTTCCTTAAATATCTACCCATTTCACTGCTCAATTGTATTCGCGTTTTTTTCTTTTTTTTTTCGCTGCTCATTTGCATTCGCGTTTGTTTCTTCTTTGAATTATTTAACATAAACGGCTATTTACTTTAACCGGAGGGTGGGGGGTAATTCAGATTCAATACCTAACAAACAGACTGTATGTTTAATCCTCACATTAAATATAAATTTATGTAAAATTCGGTCAAGTATGCACACTAATTTTCTCCAGCCTCTTTAATAAAAGTATATCGAATCTTTCTCTTCTACTACTTGAAATTTCATAAGTGTAATTTAAGTTTCCAAACAAGATGTCTCAATTATATTTTTCCTTTAGATTGAAAATAAAAAGTTAGAACTATTTTAGTTCAGCTATTTTTTAAAATTTTAGTTATAGTAACTTTATTTAGAGTTTAAAATTAGCTATCTAATTAGTAAGGCATTGCTATTCTTAATTCCATAATTTTAATTGTTCAGTTGCTTGAAAATTGCTAACACGAGTTTAAAAAATTGTTACGAAAAATTGTAAAGAATTCTGTGGTGAGAGTGATCTTAAATTAAATTAAGCTCAAATTTAAAATATAAATACTAAAGTAAGCGAAGTCAAAAACTAAAGCTTCATGATCGACTGGTCTTAAAAAATTGATAAGAAAAATTGTAAAGAATTCTATGGTGAGAGTGATCTTAAATTAAACTAAGCTCAATTTTAAAATATAAATCCTAAAGTAAGCGAAGTCAAAAACTAAAGCTTCATGATCGACTGGTCAATTCCAAGAAATCTGTTGTCTAAACATGTCTTTGAAGCAGGGTTTGTGATTTTTTTAAGTACAGTGGTACCTCGACTTACGAGTGTCTCAACTTACGAGTTTTTCGAGATACGAGCATTCTCTGTGCAGATTTTTTGCTTCGAGTTACGAGCAAAACATTCGGGTTACGAGCAAGCTTCAGATACCCCACCGTTAGTTTGCGCAGCGAACGGCATTTTACGTGCTCTTCAAATGAGAACACGAGAAGCATATAATATTTACAACCTTTATGTACAATTATTATACATTGTATACATATTATTCTCAAGACTACTATCCAGTCTTAAACCGAGAGATTAACACTCAACAATTATCACCCGGGGAACCTTGCTCTGTCCACACTTGAGTAGCCCTCCGAAACCGAACAGAGCCAGGTGATAGCCGAATGGCTGGGGCGCTGGCATTCGGTTCAGATCCTGTGGATTCGAGCCCCACTGGTGGCATGGACGTTTGTAGCCGTTCGGAATCGGCTTTAAACTGTAGGTCCCGGTCTAATTAGCTCTACTGTAGCAAAAAGTTGACCGTAGCGCTCCAAATTAAACCAAACCGAAACCGGACAGCGTCCAACATCTCTCGCAGAGAGATAGCTTCAATTCATAAATTCCCTCCCCCACATTGGAACTCCCTTTGAAAGTCCAGGAGATGGAATAACCTTGGTCCTAGGATCGCAACCCTCCCCCTTCTACGGATTCTGAGAAAGAGGAATCCGGACATTACAGTCACATTGAAAGATTCAACAATCGCCCAGCTTCCGTGTCTCATTCGTTCACTTGAAGAGGCTAGCTCGTAATAAAAGCATCAGTTTTGTGCTTGTATTTGTGCTTGCAGTTATTTTGCAAAACTTATCTTTTCCAACCATGGGTCCGAAGAAAGTCAGTTGAAGAACAGTTCTGAGAAGAAGCGGATGATGTGCATTGAATTGAAAAAAGTAATTATCAAAAAACATGACCAAGGTGTGCGTGTATGCTTAAAGACTCTGGGATTTTCCGAATGATAAACGAACAACGCCTTAATCTTGCAATTACCGCTCGCGTTGGCGCACAGTGCGAGGGTTTACCTATCCTTCATGGGTTAGTAGTCTGGAATCATATTATCCTCTACCGTAAGGTAAATGTTGTGCATTACACTTAATAAAACAAGTTTATCGCAGTACATTCTATTGCATTGCGTTTTTATACAATGTTCGTCATTTATAAGCATCTTATTTAAAAACATGTAATTTATCTTATGTATTTATCTTATTTAAAAACATGTAACAAAAAATTACGGTGCTTTGGGGGAGCCCGGAACGAATTAATGGGATTTCCATTCATTTCAGTGGGGAAGATTGATTCGAGATACGAGTAATTCGAGTTACGAGCTCCGTCATGGAACGAATTAAACTCGTAAGTCGAGGTACCACTGTACTTGTAAAACAATACTGTCTTTGCCATTTAATAATTCTCGAAGAAATATAATTGTTAAAATTCAAAATGAAATAGAATAAATTGTTAAGCATGCTCTTTATTATATTAAAAGTTTCTTAATTTAATCATTTTTCTTGTCTTTTTTCAATAATTTTTTCAAATTTTTAATCATCCTTGATTACTTTCTTTTTTCATCGCATCCTTAGGTGGCGTTACAGAGCCCAGTGGTTTCCGTTTCTCTTTTGCATCTATGATATTTCGGACTATGTTCATATTTATGCACGTATCACGAACTCTTTGTCAATCATATATATTTACCCTCTCCTATGTACATCAATGTACAGGTGCGCTTTTCGTAAAGCAAACACTGGCTTTTCTGTTTTTGTCATGCGCACTAATTACTCCTTTTATTTTATATTTCTGTAGTTCATCGATATGTTATCATGAACGTAAAAGAAGAGATCGTAATTTCTACTGCTAACCTCAAAAATGCCAGCTCTCATATTTATCCCGCACCCAGGAGTTTTGCCCAAGTGAACCAACAGTGAAGCCCGCAGACGAGTTTCCAAGTATCACACATTGTTGGCTCAAAAGCAAATTTTCGTTACATCATTGGGGAATGGTTACCATTGGCAGAAATTCCAGAAACAAATATGAGCCAACTGCAAAATGTTTATGCAGGAACAACAATTATAAAATGTTTTTGTCCCACCTGCAAATAATGAAAGTTGAACTGCTCTCCCAAGGTTTGGGCCAACTAACAACCCCACCGCTGTGTGAACGGTAATGGCCAACCATTGTTTGAACATAACTCCAACGGCCAAATCCAACTGTTGACCAACTATGCGAAAAACGGTTGCCCAACAATTTTCCAACGGTCCTGTGTTACTTGGGATAAATTGTTATTCATATAAGACGTAAGCATTTGAGGAGATGATAGTGTCAATAATTGAAACTTAAATAAATTCCCGTGTTTACCAAAGATAAGGGTGGTCCACTATGTATTTTCACGGCATACATATATATGTACATTTTCTTTTGGTTCCGATAGGTTAAGTATTGTATGCCTACGTGAAATTTAATCAAAACAAGTTAGGATTTTGCTTATCAACTGAATTACTAAACCTCTATATTCATTGAAGGGAACATTTCATATCATTATCCGTACGTCCCTCTCTTAAACACTGAAATATTTTTATCGTAGTTTATTGTAGGTGTACTCCGTACTCCGGGGTTATTTCTCCTTGCCAACGGCTATGCCTGACGCAACATAAAAGTGTGTGTGTATTAAGAATTCTAATTTAGCAAATGATTTCGATTTTTAAAATTAATATATGCTTACAAGAATCCCGCAAGTATTCTCTTGTTCTCCCAGGCCTATTCCCCTTAATTGAAAAACACTAGAAGACAGTAAAAGAAATAGAAGCAAAATTATATAATAAATCTAAACTTCAAAATTATCTTTTAGCATCATTGACAAAACTGGTATGAAAATAAATATGTAAATTACATATTCTCTCTGTCTTGTGTAATATGAACTCCCTTTAACATATCTCCACGATTAATGGCTTCTATTGATAATCGGATGTAAATATTTATTTCTACTAATATAATATTCAGTCAGTTACTCTACTGGGAATTGGACTGTTTAGAAGCTTTGATGCTATCATAGATACGGAACATAGAAATACATTAACGTAATTTACACCAACCATTGTTAGATGTATGTTTCCGAGTAATATCATTATTACCGTGCCCTTAATTTATGTTTAAAAGGAACAGTAACAAGGAAAGATATTTTTGTCAGATTTAATTGGTTTTATATTAATCGAGCCTTACTTTTTACAGCAAAATCTGACTTAAGGAAAAAAATTTAGATCATTTCAAACTATTTGAAATATAAAATGTTATTCCCTTTTACCAAGATTTTTATTGTGAAAATACACGTGGTACAAGGGCAGAAAAAGAAACACAAAAGAAAGAGAAATAGTTACGTTCACGACTAATATTAATGTAATCATGCTGTCCTTGTGTGCGAACTAGTTGAATACCCGTGCTTCGCTACAGAGTACATTCAAATTAAATACAAAGGTCAATGTATGCAATTAATGCCAAAAAAGCGAAAAAATATATTTATAAAAAAATTATAACGGATATTTTAATAGACAATATAATGCAGAATAAAATATTCAAATTAAATACAACGGTCAATGTATGCAATTAATTTCTATGTTTAATATTCATAAAACATACTAATTTGAATTAAATTCTTTAAAAACTTTCATCTAAATTAGTCTAGAGGTTAAATTTTATCTTTTACCGTATTTTAATATTTTTTTGTCAATTTATCTCGTTGTTATGCACGTGATGCAAAACTAATTTAAAGTATCACAAAATGAAAAGAAATCACGTAATCGGCATTTAATAAATTAAATTCTAAAAATTAATCTTTAAAAATTCACCAAAAATCAGAAAAGGGAGGTAAAGATTCGAAAAAGATTTCATTTTAAAGGAATCTTTCTGATCTTTCTCGTGATATAAAATGTATAAACCTCAAATTATTATTTCAAATGCAAACTTTAAAAAAGTCACAAAAACAGCTTAAAAATTTAATTTTAAGGGATCTAAGAGGAATTTTTCAAAAAATTTTCTTAGTGCACCCCTACACTATCAGAAAAATCGCCATGCAAAATTTCAGCCCTTTAGGTCCAGCGGTTTGGTCTGTGCGTTGTCAGTCAGTCAGTCAGTCACTGAACTGTTTTATATATATAGATATTAAACAACAGAATTACGTAGTTTTAAGAACTACAAATTAAGAAATTAAGATCTACTCTCTTGCATATGAATATAATTACGTTTTAAGTAATTCTTTCAGAGTTTCACACATAAAAGAATTTTACTGCAGTGTAAAAATAATGGATTTTACTGCATACTTAAAAAAACACCCTTTACTGGTTAATGAGATTTTAGGCACTTTTTTTCTAATGCGGAAGCTTTTTGTCGTGAGACATTGGTCTTTTGTTATTCATAGCAGTGTTGCTGACTACTTTATTATGGGAGCACCATTTAGGTTAGACAGCATGAGCTTCCTATGAGGGAACAAAACGTTAATGACTAAGCCTTAAGTAGGATTTGAACCCAAGCCCACAGTGTGGAAGAGAACTATGCTAACTACTACAGAGGCTGTTCACACATTTTTTACACGATGTATATTGTATTCACAAAACTAAATTACATAAAATTCTTGTGTTTTAAATGTTCTATTTGACATCCCATATTCTGAACTATCTTTCGACACCGCAATTTCCAGGATAATAATGCCTTTTGAAGTGTCAGAAGAGGTATTCTATCCCATTCCCCCTGAACAGTTTTCCAGAGTCCTGTAAGGGTCTTGGGACGACGTTTGGATAATGCAGATTTTAAAAGTCCGAAAGCACAAAAATCCATAGGTGATACATCGGGAGATTTAGTAGGGATATCAGTGAAGGGTGCCTTGATACCAGTTTTTTGTTCCATTTCTTTTAGGAAATTTACAGTGGATTTTGATGTGTGACTGCAAGCTTTGCCCTGATGGAGTCTCACAGATTGATGGCACTATGGGTAAAGCGATGATATTTCATTCAGAAAAATTGGCGATAAAATATGCTCCTGATAGTATTTGGAGTTAATCTTGACATTTTTTTTTTCACTCTCTTTATTTTTAACTTGCCATTATAAGAAAAAGTAGCAACCATCATGAATCCCTTAGAAAAACTTTCTTTCGATTCTTTGAACCATGTACTTAAATTTTTTTCTCCCCTTTTATGATAATAAATGGCTCTTTTTTTGTTGCAATCGTTTAAATACACCCATGATTCATCTATTGTGACAATTGTTTTCCATTTTTCTTTGGATAAGTGTTTCTCATATAGAATTCTGCAGCGTGTCCTGCGTTCAGCTATATGATTTGGAAGAAGACGATTCACATTGCGTTTTTTCGTTTTCGTAACATTTAAATCAACGTTTATCATTTTGTTTACAGTGGACACCGAGCATTTTAATGATTTTGCAACTGTCCTTTGAATAGAGGGATTTTCTTTTAACATTAAACAACGTACCTTTGCAATAGTCGAAGATGTCCGTTTTTTCATTGGATACTTGTTTGGAATTTTTGTCCCACTTAAGGCTCAAATTTGATGTTTTTTCCTTTCTTGTTGACGATATTACCTATCGACGCTTTAGATATCACAAAACCATGACTCTCACATCGTTTTTGGATAACGGAGTATGCATATTTCTCTTCGGAAAGAGCATAAATGTAGCCTTCGAACCACTGCTTTGTTAAAAACGCCATTTTGAATAAAAACAAAACTTTCAAACCGCAGACGATAATTTTGACTTTTAAAAACATAGTACAATTGCAATTATTTCTTTTGCAGCAAACGATTTTTTTATTACGCTTACCAAAATCGTCTAAAAAATGTGCGAACAGCCTCTGTATAACATATGTACTGCGCATTTCAGACATCATGTTTGAGTTTTTTATGATCCTATAATTATGATGTTGGTGTATGAGCATATGATATTTTTAGCTTGGCTTTGAAAATAAGTGAGTGGTAGGAAGACCAAAAGACGTCTCACAACAGCAAAATATGAGAAAGGCCTTAATTCATTTAGTACCGGGCATTTCAACCTTTTTTATGTTTGCTGCACCATTGGGAATGAGATTAGAAACTTGGGGAACACTTGTTAAAATTTTTGTTTTTACAATTTTTTTTAATATTTAATTAATGGGGTGTATATGAGGAACATGTTAAATGTAAGTTCAAATAAATACTTACCCCCGTTATTGATTTTATTCATTTATTAAAAGACAAAAGTAACAAACACCAGTATAGAAGATATATATGGGGGTTACAATTGGCCGAGGTGGCTTTGAGGTACAGTGCGCTGGCTTTAAGTGCTGAGGGTGCTCAGATCGAATCCCGGCGAAGCGCCGCTAAGATACCTCCGTTTGTGTCGTCCCTTCGTAGGGGATAATGCTGGTCTTCCTATATGGTTCCCCCGTAATAAAATGGCCAGACTTTCAGAGACTTTCCGATATAAAAGAATTTTTACTGCAGGGTAAAGAAAAATTCTTTTATATAAGTAATTCTTTCAGAGAGTTTTACATATAAAAGAATTTCACTACAGGGTGAAGAGAAATTCTCTTACATGTCAACATTGAACAAAAAATTAAACTAGTATTAAACTGTTATAAACTGATAAGGTTGAAAGTGGATTTGACTGCGTACTTAAAAGAATGTGTGTATTGATGAAAAATTACTGTATGTATAAAGTAAAATGCAAAATAAGACAAGAAAAATTGCGAAGAATATGGAATTTAAAACGATAGGTTTTTTAAAAACTAATTCTTCAAAAATAAAATGCAAACGAGCTGTGAAAGAGTGGATTTATATAAAATGATGAAGTTGATACCAAAAATGCGAATAAAATATGAAGTAAAAACTCTTAAATTTTACAAAAACATACTTCTAGTTTTTCGACATTATTAATAAATGAAGGATTGTTTTGGGGGGATTCTGTTTCTGTTGTAGATAGGCGTGTCATGGCAGTAGATAAACGTTCCATCACGAGGAGAAAATCATGAAGCAAACTTTCTCATGAAGCCAAATATCAGGTCCTAATTCTAAATAGTTAACATTTATCATATTTTTTATATCTTTATTATAACTCTTTTTAATCTCTCATCTTTCTGCAATAAAGAAAAAAAGGTATTAAACTGTTATAAACTTATAAGGTTGAAATACAGCTACTAGGTTTTAACAATAGTTGAGTGTACTTACATTAATTTTGACCATAACTGTCCTGCAGATCGATTTTCTTTAAATCTTTTAAGTTATTTAATTTGAGCTAATATTTGAGTCTGAAAAATTCATCCTTTTGTTAAACTTCGTTTAAATAAAAAAAAAGATTTAAATGGACCATATTTGCCCTTTTCACCTGCATTTCTACGTTTCTACGTTTCTGTAACTTGGATCACAGCTCTCATCCTATAATTTAAATTTTGGAGTGCAGGGTATGTCAGGTTTTGTCAGTCTAGTGGTATTTTCTTCCACTCGGCTTGGAGATGACAGGTAAGTTCCTTCTCCGAATTTGTACGGTTGTTGCATCCCTTAATTCGGCAATCCAACTCCTCCCAGAGGTTCTCGATAGGGTTCAGATCAGGGCTCTGGACAGTCCAGTCCATTCGGTAAACCCCATTGTCACCATACCAATCCATGGTGGACCTCGCAACATAACAGCTGGCGTTGTCATCCTGGAAGTAACATGGGTCCAACCCGAAAACTGACATGTCGTAGGTTGGTTAATATGGTACAAAGGACGTCGAAAGTGGACCGTAGATCAGTGGAAACGGGTTCACTTGAGCGACGAATCAAGGTTCCCCCTCTACCGTAGGACACACTGTCATCCAAAATAGTGCAGTAGCCGTCGGAGTTAAGCTTACCATGAATTTGGACCAAGAATCCCTGTCCACACCAGGAGAAACACCCCCAGACCATAATTCCACCTCCGTCGAACTTTACTGTGGGCTTAATGCATTCTGGCAGGAGGCGTTCTCCAGAATGACGCAAGACCCAGACCCGGCCATCCGAACGGTAGAGGGGGAACCTTGATTCGTCGCTCAAGTGAACCCGTTTCCACTGATCTACGGTCCACTTTCGACGTCCTTTGTACCATATTAACCAAGCAGCCCAGCTGGACTTTGTGATCAAAGGCATATGAGTGGCAGCACGACCATGAAAACCAAACAGATGTGCTTCCTTACGGTTGTTGTTCATCAAAACAACACTCCCGGATGCCTTTTGAAACTCCTGTTGTATGAAGGCCATCGGTTAGGTGAGGTTCATCCAAATTTCGCTGGACAGCACCCGTCGGGCTCTATCTCCCAGTTTCGTGGGCACTCGGGGCACATTCCGACAATCACCGCTCACCATCCACTTCTGAATCACTTTGGCCACAGTCGATTTTCGGTAACTCAGCTTACTAGATATGTCCCTTAAGGATCGGTCAATTCTGATACACTGAATTAGGGATACCTACCTAGTAACGAGTTGGGTCTCCTCTGGCCTTGATAACGGCTGCCACACGACGAGGCATAGATTCAACAAGTTTCCGGAAACGTTCCAGAGGAAAGGCTTGCCAAATATTGGCTTAAGCTGTCCACAATTCAGTAAGGTTCTTTGGTGCTGTGTGATGGCCTTTCATGCCTTGTTCCAAAACATCCCAAAGATGCTCAATAGGATTTAAGTCTGGGTTTCTAGGTGGTCAATTCATGACAGAGAAATCAGAGGAATGCTCGTCCAACCAGCCAGTAGCCAACCGGGACTTGTGAGAGGTACAGTTGTCTTGCTGGAAAACTCCATTACCGTGCGGATAACAGAACAGCATAAACGGATGGAGGTGATCACCCAGAAACTCTACGTACCGAATTTCATTAAGGGAGGTTGGTACACGTACCAAAGATCCCAAACTGTGCCACGAAAAAACACCCCAGACCATGATTGAGCCACCATGCCCTTGTACAGTTCCAGCCAGGCCTGCAGGATCCATGGCTTCATGAGCCTGGCGCCATATTCTCAGCCTCCCGTCGGCGTTAAGTAGTCGGAATCGAGACTCATCCATCCATGCTACTCGTTTCCAGTCCTCTACACTCCAGTCTCTGTGCTCTCTTGCCCAGGCAAGACGTGCAGCCCGATGGCGAGTATAGAGCAATGGTACTCTCGTAGGTCGACGGCTCCCTAAACCCATACGGTGAAGCGAGTGTTGCACAGTCCGTTTACTGACTGTACGACTAGCACCGTCATTAAATTGGGTGGTAATTTGAGCTAATGTACAATACGCCTGAGCCGTCTCTCACCACGCACTGTCAAGGTTAATTGTCCTTTGCACTTTGCCCGATCGCTAGTTTTTTTCCACCATCCATGTCATCTTGGTATACTCTTGACACTGTCGACCTTGTCCGAAGAGAGAGAGCAGATTTTGTATGTGGAGGGTAATGAACAACTTTTGTACATTACAATGTAAATTGCAACTTTTCCTTTGTCAACCGTAGTCAAGTAACCATAGCAACACCGTTTAGCTTACGGGATCTGTTTTTCGAAATCGCTCTTTAGAACGGGAAAATGTTATCTACTTCCTATCCCCATTTTACGTGTGGGACATTCAGCGTGGGGTGTCAGGGGAAAGAGTGGTTAATTGCTTTCTTATTGCTTTCTTACTATTGAAGAAGAATTTCAATAGTAGTTCAGCGGCACCCTGTGCCTTTTTTATCTCTCAAAAGGCTGAAAATGTATGAACCGCAGGTGAACCGCCCTTCTGATGTCTCTCGCCGGAAAAGAAATAGCCTCTAGCTAGAACGACACAAGATTTTTATTTAGTCCTTTTCTGCAAGATTCACCCTCCGTTCCCAGAATGTCACACAATTGTTCTTTGGGGGCAAAGCCGTTAGGAAAGTCACAACGAAGTGGAATTCGAGACTATATCTCTGGCGACATCCCACCGTATTTTTCGAGGGAGTGCTTCGGATATGTGCTATCGCACCCCGTAAAGAAAAGGTTGTAATATTTTAAAGATTCAAGTAGAGGAGGTATTGAGAAATACAAAAAGGATTTTTGAAACTGGCAACGTTAAAGGGTTTATTGAAGAAAACTACATTTGGAACTACGCTTTTTATTGGATATTTAAGGTAAAAAAAGATTTACAATTTATTAGGTACAACTGGAAATTTATTGGTATGTTCAACCCTGACAAAGTCTGGACGGGCCGCTAATATAGATATATATGTAGATAGATAGATAAATGACGCGACTCGAAAACGTAGCTACAGAATAATCCGAAAAAGTCCACTGTGGAAACAAAATGTAGAAAATAAAAGACAATTGAAGAATCAGTGATCATAAACACTTTATGTCGATGTTGTGGCATTTATTCAAGTAATAACTGACCAGTCCGGAACGCCATTGTTCAGCTAACTCCCCTCCCACATAAGAAAAACGCATCTTAGCTCTCTGAAAATCCAACTGCGTGTGTATATACTCGTTAAAACTCCACAAGAAAGCCCGCTCAAAACCCTGTGATAGCATGTTTCGGACAAAAGATTTGAAGGAACGAAGAAGAAACAAATATGCAAATAAATTTTTGTCGACGTAGAGCAGAAGCTGTTATAAAAACTAGAAACTTATCATCGTTACGATTACCAGATCGAGCTTTGTTAGTAAAATTGTTTTACCAAAACGATAATTCAGCACTAGTTGCTAAACGAAAATTTCGAGAATGAACGAGTTTGAAGGGGATACGAAAAGGTCTATTGACTGTTAAAGGTCTTCGATTAATGGTGGCCAAATTTGAAGAAACTGGTTCTTTTAACATTCGTTCTGGAAAATGAAGGAAACCTGTTTCCGCAGAAGCTGTAAAAAGGTTGCGCTTCAGGTGGAAGAAGATAAAGCTTCCTAGGAACAGGCTAGTACCAGTGTCCGTCGTGTGGCAGAAGCATTGAATCTGCCCCGCTCAACTGAACTCAAGGTTGAACGGAACGGCCACTAGAGGTCCATATCTCGGCAAAGTTTTTTTTTATAACCACCCTGTATATATATATATATATATATATATATATATATATATAAATATATATATATATATATATATATATATATATATATATATATATATATATATATATATATATATATATATATATACATACATACATACAGATATATATATATATATATTAGAACTAAATCTGTCCCTTTGTTTTTGCATAAAAAGAATGTAATTCCAGAAATTACTTACATTCAATGAAGATATCTTATTAACCTTTAATAATGCAAAAGCATTGTTTATTGACATATTTATTTACTTTATTTATCAATCTTAATGCTTTCCTGATCAAAATCTATTTCAATGGTTCTAGAAAATTTATTGTAATGTTTCTGCACAATTCGGAAGAATAAATAAATTTTAACAAAAGTATGTGTCAGCGTTTCACAGAAAATTTATTCAAGCACTTTTCAAGTGTAAATTTTTTAATGGTCAACAAACGTGTTTTTCTGCTTTCACTCATTAAATGGCTCCAGGTGATATTAAAGATGTTACGCTCATGCCAAAATGCATTTAAGTATGGGAGTATTTTCAAATAAAAAGAATTATTTGTTATAAATGAAAGAGGGCCACAAATATAAAGCCTCTTCAACATTTTCTAATCCCGGGGATTTATTTTCCCAAAAGCGTAGATGGAATAAAATTTATTCTATTTGTCCATTTTATGGGTATTCTTTCAATTTTTCCTTCAAGGAAAGAATAAGCAAGAATTTAAATATCTTTTCTCCCGATGAAATGCAAAGCGTAACTGTTCTTGAAACCAGAATCTCATATATTTTCACAGAGTTAGAGCATATAAAGTTTTGAGTTTTATTTGGATTTCGAACTTGCAATATTTTATTGAAAAGTTCTGCAGTACTTCCGTTGACGCAAAAATTCACCTCGTGCAACTTTCTCTACATCAAATAACTTATGAAGAGACATTTTTCTAAACATATAAAAATCTTATAGCATTATAAGGTTCATGACAGCTTTTACAGGTTTCAGCAAATAACAAATTAGTTGGAACATTACGAAACTGAGCGAATAGTTGAATTAGCTAAACTGATAGACCGATGCGAGTGTGCGGATCGTGTATATAAACTTTACCTGAAAAGTTCCAGGACCGATCTCGTGAAAAAAAAATAATAATTTATTCCACTTAGCAACTAATGGTCTTAAATCTTGTGAAAGTAGTCCCCTTGGCTATCTATGTACTGCTGCTACCGTATCTGGTGGTCATGGAAGCTTTAGGCAGAGAAAGCTTCATCCGGGATGTTTCTCAGCACATCTGTCACAGTCGTTTGAATTGCTGAAAAATCTTCATTGCGCTTCTCTTTCACACGGTGACAGGTCAGGTAAATATGGCGGTTGGGGGTAGAGAAGAGATACACCAGACGGTTCCCCTAGCTTAACGCAGAATTCAGTGTTTGCTCTCTGCTTGGAATCCGAGTCCTACACGTCACTCGTTGTTTCGAAAACGTCTTAGATACTTATGGTGTAACCAAAGTGAGCGGGTTCTCACGGCAACTGTTCTTTTTACGCTTCTTATTTTCCTCTGTAATGTTTGTAGTTTGTATTTTGTATTTTGGCAATTATTTTCATATTCTAATATTACTAAGTAAACTTAGTTTAACGAGTTTAAAAAGGGCAATATTTAAGGATTACTTTGAATATGCATCACATTGCTAGGAACTCCGAAAACCCTACTACCTTGACCTTGACCTTGCATTTCTGTGAATGGCTTGTTGTGTCGTGATTATGATTAAAAATTTTGTGCTTTTAAAAAGTTTACTGTTTAATTCTTCACTCATAGCGATGAACCTTTGACACCGATTGCCATGTATGTAGATGTGAACCTGAAAGGAAATGCATTTAAAAACCAGTAAAGTTATTTTGTTACCTAACACTCGTGTAACTTCCAACTAAATGCTCTAACAAGCCGAACAATGGGTTAAGTACGGCTACGTCGGACCAAATGCTACACTGAATGTCATACAGATCCAAATTCTGTTGTTTTTTCCGTAATTTTCAATGAGATTTTAGATACTGCTTGCCATGGTAATTTAAAAGTATTTTGCAAAGAGACCATTTAGATCAACCCTTTGACAAAACACTCTCTTTGGTATCAATTCTTTTAGAGCAGAATATTTTTTGCTGTTACCTTACACTGTAGTTTTCCAGTTTAACCGAAATAATACCAGTTATTGATCGCCGGTGTAGAACAATTCTCTGTTCTTGCGTTTGTAAATAACGCAGTGTTCTACTTTCACAATTGAACCATATATTCTCATCCTTACGTAATAGCCACGAATCCCTTGCTTTTTTTAACCGTATCACCTGCTAGATTTTCTACTTATATGATAATAAAAATTAAATACTTTTCCCACTCTCTGGCTTCTGATTTTTCCGGCATCACACATAAATATGTCTCGTGATAAGCAGCCATGTACAACTAATATTTACATATACACTGATTTATTCAGAGACTTTGCACATTTCGTCGAATTTCTGGAAAACTAATGGACAGATTTTAATGAAATTTGGTATGGATACACAGTTATATAAGAGAAAAAATATACCATACAACAGTCAGGGTACACACTCACAATCGTCAGTTAGGCCCATCATCGCAAGAATGTCCAAAAAACCACATTGCAAGATAGAGCTTAAAATGATTCTAATCTCTCTCACGGTCATGCAGCTCCCACAGTGCGTTGCTATACTAGAAACGAAGCAGTTTGATAAGTCCCTGTGGCAGTTGGCCCCACTCCTGCAGCAACACAGTTTTCACCTCCTGGAGGGTTCTCCGAGGGGGATGGCGAGCTGCAATTGCCTTCCCAAGAGAGTCCCAGAAATGTTCAGTAGGGTTTAGATCTCTGGTTGGCAAGTGATCCGGCGAATATCCTCACTTTGAAGATAATTGTCGACTATGTGAACCTTACGAGGACGAGCGTTGTCGTCTATAAAAATGAACAGAGGGCCAACTGCGCCTCCAAAAAGTCAAACATAGGGCTGTAAGATCTGATCTCTATACCTATATACTGAATACCGTATTTACGCGTGTACAGGCCACACTTTTATTCCATAAAATAGGTCGGTAAAAATGGGGTACACGTTATACACGGAATTTTAAAATTAAATACAGTAAACACCGTTTAAATTTAGAACACTTTACTACCATAAAACATTAGTATCTATATAACTTACAACCTATTACACCACATCATGTCCACGGGAATTCAATGTATTGTAAATATTATTGTTTGTATGAATAAAACCTTAGGACTATTTAAAAAACTCTTTTGGGTTCCCAAGAGTTTGTCTTCGTGCGAAATAATACCTAAGTTTACTAGTATATATACGAGTATAATCATCTTTTTTACACTGTAGTTTCACCACCATCAGCTAATGCTGTACCTGATATTGTTAGGTGAACATTGAACTCTAAAGAATGTACGGCATTGCTACATTTCGCATAACGATGCTACCTTGAGTCTACAACGGAATTCAGAAAAAAAATGTCCCCAAATGTTGTCTCAAAATTCAGGTGTGGCTTACACACGCACGTGGCCTATACACGAGTAAATACGGTATGTAGTGTGGGTAGGTAATCTTTAAAGATTTTATGATATTCAAAATGATTCTTATAGTAAGATTCCCAAATTATTCGTGCACATTATATAGTACATATTATATTAAACTTTCCATGAATGCCTCATCATTTCCTTTTTCTCAACACATCTTTAAACCTATTTATGATTTTTCAATTTCCTTGTCGAATTAAATCAGTACAAAACTGATCTTCCAGCAAAATGATTTCAAGTTCCTCTAAAACTACTTCTTTTCAAACAATTGTAAAAGAAAAACTCAATGAATGTATCGGTTGTTAAAAATTTACTTCTTAATGTGTTTAACAAAGCAATTTTTATTCTTCCAGAGGATTCATTTTCAAGAATAAAATTCCCATTTAAATGGGAAACAGAACCGATACACCTAACATTTTTCATCTCAAAATAGCGATCAAGAGAAATTATTTCAAACGAAAATTACTTGTTAAAGGTTTGAAAGATGAGTTTATTTATTCCATAGGGTCATTAAGTTCTTTATTCGTCTTTTGTTTAACATAAGCGCATATTTATTTTCGAAAAGGGATATTTGAATGCTGCATATTCACTGCTATTTCAAGTATTTGTGTGTAATGTTAAATTATACTATGTGACATTCAGTTTGAATAATTTTATACAATAATTATTTTTATTTGTATGTCGTATTAACATAAACATAAAGGAAGTATTTTGATTAAGATAAGCTTTTTTCACTCTTTAAAATCTAAAAGTGGTTGTTGTTTAAAATTTATTTTTATTCATAAATTGTATTAACATAAACCTTAAAGTGGTATTGGGATTAAAAAAGCATTATCCATGTAGTTAATTCATAAAATCTCAAAGTGGGTGTTACAAATATTCTAAATTTATGACCTAATTTATAATAGAAGTCATTTTCATCTCAATAAAGGAAAAGATAAAATGCGCTTATTTTGCTTTTAAATAATTTTTCTTTTATATTTAAACAGGATAACATTAATGATTCAAAATAAGCTACAAATTCTTGTTTATTTTTATCATGGATTAAATAAGAATGTTGAGGGTACATATCCTTTTTCTCCAATGTATCTCGATTTTCCACCATTCACTCGTCTCCTGTAGTTACATAATGACATAAATTTCGTTTAGAAAAAGTCCATCTGCCGAGGGCCACTTACGGATGAGACATCGATAAAAAAACATCGATGTTTTAGAACATCCATTTTTTTAAAACTGGTTTAGTAATCGCTACATTAATTTTACTTCGGTTAGTCTTGGGGGGGGGGGGGGATGATTTAATTTTACTCTCTGATTGAGCTGACACAAACGGAAAAACTTGGTTGCTTTTGCCTTGGGCTATATTGATGACTCAAATTACTACTTAATTACTACTTATTCTTCTAATACATATACTTTACACCCTTAATTAATAATTGTCATCACTCTACTACTTGGCGCGTACTATCGTCCTATGTATACTTGATGAATATTTAGCGTTACTGCAACATCTATCAATATCCGCCTTATCATTAATTACTTAGGACAAGGTAGCATGGCTTACGACAAATTGGGAAATAACAGACAATACCTCCGTTTGATGATACGTCGGGCACTGTTGGACATCATACCTCTGTCAGTAGTATCTGAGTCTTAGACATCACACGGGTGGGATCGCAGGGCTTGGTTGATTGCTGGGGCCTCGTCTCGGATTGACGCTCGCGGCAGTAGAATCGGGTTCTTTGACATCTCATAGGTGGGACCACAGGGCTTAATTTGATTGCTGGGGCCTCGTCTCGGATTGAAGCTTATTCATCTGGCAGAAGCATCGTGTTCAATAGTTTTCTATATGGGCTACTTTGTTTCAATGGCCGTCCTTCGCTACGCCGAACGCTCTGACTAACTTCGCTTAATTCGTTTCATGTAACACCACCAGCCTCATTCCATGTCTATCAGCGGTCAAATATTTTTTTTAGTCTGTCTATCTTGTAGCCTCTTTTTCTCCTTTTACTCAAAATGTCTTCCTTTACTTAATTCTTCGTTCCGCCCACTCTGAAATTTCATTGGTGTCTCCAGTCCCTTTTTACAATATCCATACACCATCATTCGCTTGGGTTTTTAATTATTACTTCTCTGGTGACCATTCCTAGTAAGGGGCGTATATATCTTCCTGACCGCTTATTTCATCGTTCCCACGGACGACTACTCTCCTCTTCTTGTGAGGTCCACTTTTATGACCCTCAATAAATTCTGTCTCCCTAACTTGCAACACATTTATATATCTCCTTTTATTTTCTTCCCTCTTTTGCGTTCCAAGCCCTCTTTCAGCGATTCGTTTATTACCTAAAATTGCTCTTCACTATTATATAACATCATATCTTCCAATTAACTTGCATTCTATACCTATTTCCTTGTGCGCTTTCACGATGTCGCGAAACTCTCCGACATATTGCATTTCGCCAATTTGTCAGAAATTTTGCAAAAATATTTCCAAACTGTACTTTTGGGAAGCATGTTACTAATAATATTAACGTCAACTTACATAAAACCAGAACAAAGCAAAAACTTAAAAGGCTGCTCTTGTGTATATACTATTTGTAAAATAAAACCCCCATGGAAGGTGGTGGAGTGTCAGGAACATTCCAAGCGCTCTGATTGGTTCTTTGGTTGTTGATTTCCATTTGTCTGTTTGCTGAGGAACCGTTCCCGATTTTGTATTCGTCCTTTTCAGAATTCAGACTTACAGTTACTGAGTGTGAAAATTATGCTCCGTGGTAATTTTTTTTTATTATGGTACTTTTTCATTAAAAAAAACCATCGAGACAACGTAAAACATCGAGCACAAAACATCGATGTTAAAAAAACATCGGCTTCAATAAATCGATATTTAAAACATAGATGTTTTGAAAACATCGACATCGATGTCGCATCCCTAGGGCCACTTTACTGTATTTCTTCAAGGTCCGTTAACCCAGATAATAAAACATTATGTCATAACGAGAAGTTATTGTATGATTCTGAACGTTTGCAGTCATTACTAAAGACGCCACTTGTTGCAACATCGTCGCTGAAATATCAAAATATCCATGTGAAGTTCCTTTCTGGGACGTTACCATTCTGTGACCTTTCTGTGACGTTACCATTGTGAGGGCGATGTCTCGGTAAGCTGTAACAGCGACGCGCAACAAGCATAACGGCCTGTTTACGGAACATTAGGTAGCGTCAGCGTTAAAAATTTTACTCAATCACAAATCTCAATTCATTGACCACGCTCATGTCAAACCAATCACAGGCCATGTCTGACACCGCATTTACACAGTCGCGATAGCGGCGAGTCGAATCGCGGGGCGGGCGAATGTGTAAACGGTGGTCTCGCCATTTCTCCTCGCCAGTCGTGGCGCTCGTTCAGGGAGCGGTTTTCTGGCACGAGTCAAAGGGGCGAATGGCGCCGTTGCGAAGGGAAATCTTGTTCACAGCAAGAGGCGGAAATGTGAGAACGGTCACTCGCGTCGATGCAGAAACTTGACTAATGCCTCACGAATGTCTTGCGGGTGGCGCGATCGCGAATGTTTAAATGCGGCAAAAAATATCGGTGCCGGTGTAGGAAACGTAACGCATCGCTCCGGATGCAATGTGAACATGCCTTAAAGCGAGAAAGACGGCTGCCGTCATTTTCACGGTTTCAGACCTACCATTGAGCGCTATGTCTGTATTTATGTCCTCAGGCTTCTGAAAGTTTATGACTTTTTTTCTAATTTTGCGCGAAATATGCACGCACATTTGCAAAATTATTTTCGATGGTAAAGAGGAGGAGAAACGTATTGTATACCTACTAAGACTGAAAGCCTTCAATTTGACGGCAATATAGAAAACAGGCAGAAATCTTTAAACTATAACCGGAAAAATGTTAGCTACTTTTCGTCTCTTCGCCATTTTGCAAACAACAGAAATATTGGCTCTTCGGAAATATCGGTGTTGAAAGAAATAAGGACTGCACAAACTATGCATATATTTTTACGGATAAATCATACTAGATTGTCAGCTCGGCATACTTGCATAAAAATATATCGAAATATATGCTAATTTATTATATATTGGTATGAAATGGTTCAAAATTTAAAGTATTTAACCATTTAAAAAAAAGCTTTAAATATTTTAAATTCTTGATTATTTTTTAACCGTCAAAATAATGGCGTTCAGTCTTTTTAGTAAGAAAAAAAATTCCCATCTTTCTAGTGTTAAATGCCTCTATTTTTAGAAGTAAAATAAGTGACTTTTGAAACTTGGTTTTGGAATGGAGCTTCGTATCTTTGTTATTAGTTCTCTTAAATGTCGTTTCATGCTTCCGTGCCTGTTTATGCTACATTTTATTCAAAATTGTAAAAATTAGTCATATAAATTATGGACATTCATTCTATTTAAAATATTTAAAAAACATATCATACTGTTATTTAAATCTTTTTATTATTTCCAATAGAGCAGGCACAGAGATATTATCCTTGGCCAAAGGCACAGTACAGAATACACAATACAAAGCACAAAATTAAATACAAAATTAAATACAAGCAGGCAAAAGTTCTCTAGCCTTCCAATAACGGGTAAAAACAGAAGCACTATGAAGCGCCGGACATTAAGAAGGTGGTCAGCAATCATCAGTTCGTCGCTGCTGCAGAGGGGGCACATGGGGCTATTCAGTATGTTGGTTCGATGAAGATGAGCGGCGAGACAATCATGCCCCGTCGTCATTCTAAAAGCTGCGACAGCCTGATCTCT
Organism: Dolomedes plantarius; assembly: GCA_907164885.2. Classification (NCBI taxonomy): domain Eukaryota; kingdom Metazoa; phylum Arthropoda; class Arachnida; order Araneae; family Dolomedidae; genus Dolomedes; species Dolomedes plantarius. Next base: position 121,876,387 of record OU015497.1, on the reverse strand, counting down.
TGGGCGTTCAGGCAACCGAAGGATGTGATTTAAATCGTAAAAAAATGGCTGTATTGCGCTTTCAATGTTGTCAATAACAGGTTGAAACTGTTTCTTCAGTAATGAGAATTAGGAAGTGGAGATGAAATGAAGAAAAGAGAATGACTGAGAATGAGGTAGCAAACACCAACGACCGGCAAGGAGTAGTTGTTATTGGGGCCGGGAGGTGAAACGTTTGCATATAATTATTTTTGATTTAGGGATGGGTGTTTTTAGAGTAACTAAGTTTATAATGTAAAAATGTATCGGATCTACAGCATTTGTTTGTTATTTAACGATTATCTAGACATAAGTGTTTGCATCAACGTAATGAATTAGCTGTTGAAAACTAAAAATGTGCAGATATGCCTAACAGAGAGCTTTAGATAATAACCAAAGCATTTTAGTGTTTAAAAACATCATTCATGTTGTAAGGTTTACATAAGATTCGATTTACAATAATCGAACCTTTAGGTGAATAAGGTTAAAGAAGCCGCTTAAGATATGCTAATTGCGGCATACGCGGTTGGTATAATTACCAGGCAGCTAGATTAAAAAAACGAAGTGAGAGGTAGTGAAAAGAGGAGTAGAGCTGACGAAACGAAGTATCGAGACGGAAGGAAATAGTGAGTCGAGAGCGTGGTTTGATTATAGTTGAGTTTTGCGAATTGCCGTTTGAGGCGTTTAGCTAGGTTGCTTCAAACCTACGCAAGTTCTTGTTAAAAGAAGGTTATTTTGTGGTCGGAGGCCAAAGTCTACTGAGCAGCAGCGCTGGTTTGACTTTCAAATATTGTGAGTATTTCAAACTGTATTTCTTTGCAACGTGTCTATACTGAAATAATATGCCTTGCATTAATGTTATATAGCTCGTACTAGTAGCACGCAGCATTTATGTTGAAAAGCAAGCTTATGTGTCAAGTTTAAATAAACATTTTTATTAATTTAGAACTGTGTTTGAATCTAATTCATTAGAGTTCCATTTCAAATTATATACACCCAAGTTAGGGTAGAAGTTGCAAATTCTCTATAATGTTATAACAATATCTATATTCTGGAATATGAATTAGGAAAAATCGTCATATAAAGATACCACGATGTTATTAATGTAAAATATATTACATACTGTGCCCGTATTAATGTTACACAAAAATTATTAATACAAAGAACATTTTTTATTTTTACTTATGTGCATGTCATGATGGTTTTCTCTTTCAACACGTCTTCGTGTAAAGGTCTTTATTTCTATAAAAATGCTAAATTAATCTGAGATTTCATGTTTAAAAAATTAAAAATTTAAAACTTTGAACAAGTAAGTATTTTTTTATACCTCTAGTAACAGAATCTGTAAAATGTCTTCGACATTTGCTGTCAGGATTTATAAAAAAGGTTTTCTATAAATTGTTTAATCCTCTTAAACGAGAAAAAAGATTTTTTTTCTTATGGAAAAACTTTTCTAAGATTTTATCCCAGACAAAAAACTAAAAAGTTAGTTTAAGGAAAGTAGAACGGAGGAACAAAGTACAAAATTTATACAGACACCTTACAAGAAGTTCTATATATGCAATTTTAAAGCAGGCGTAACATGAAAAATTCTTTTCAACAAAAATAAGCTAAAAAGGCTGCTTTACAGGCAGGATACACTTACAAGATTAAAAATTTGTATCCTGCGGTGTAATAACTGTAGAAACATGCATTATGTGATATTGTAATATTTAATGTTTATAGCTAAATATTAAAAAATGTTTTTTATAGATATTTTTTCTTGTCTCGAGTCATCTTAAAGAAAAAGTCAAATAAAACACTTAAATAGAAATTTGAGACTCCCCTTTAAAACTGATGCAACCATAAAAAATTACAGAAGTTACTAAATTAATAAATACTTTATAGAAGATATTACAAAATTCAAATAATTTTAACCATATGAGTGCTTAAATGTAAGGAGATGAGATTAGATGATACTAGGCAGGAATACTGTGCCTCGAGACAATATTTTCAATGGATCTTTAGATAAAGTAATTATTGCAGAGTAATAAAACTTGTTCTTAGAAATTTTTCTTTGTTGTTTCCCTAACAGATAGAGTGACCCAATACTGTACTGTTGATACTGTTGTACTTGCAAAACGTAAATAAATCTCAAGACAAAAATTGTGTTTGATCCATGGTGAAACCCGGAGATAAAACAAAGAAACCCTGTCTGATATCTTTCATATGCGGGCACACGGCGAAGAAATAACTAATCAGTTTGCTTCATCAAAACATAATGCAAACTCTTGACAAATCGATGCGTGTTTAGCCTAAGAATTCTTTTCCATTACAGTAGGGCTTTTTATTATTATAAACATTATAGCCATTTAAACATTTCAGTTTATTAACTAAAGAGTTTATCTTTTACTATTGTCCTCTCTTTTTTAATTGAAGTTTTTTTTAATTTCTCATTATTTCCTTGTACGTTTTATGTTCAGTTAAAGTATTCTGAATACATTGACAGTAATATCCTTAAATGCTAACTGGATTACTTTATGATGCGAGTCTTTTTGATGACTATCTAAACTAGCTGAAGTTTATTGGCTCGCTTTTAAAACCCATTTCCAAGCACTCAGACTTTCTTTCCCGGGGCGAATCAAAAGCATTTAAATGTGATATATGCATCAAATACATTCTTGTAGTAATAGATATGCACCGAGATCACAGACATAACGCCAAAAGAGATTTCTTATGAAAATATGTTCGAGGACTATCCAAAACAATCTAAGGGATTTTTAAAATATCAGCTCAACAGATAAATATTCCAGATATGATCTCCTATCGAATCAAGTAAGTGTGCAGCTGTGTAAAGATATATATATATCACTGAATAAAATAACAAAAAGAATTTTTTTCATAATATTTAGGCTTTTACTTCGAAACTTGTACGCAGAAGGATTCGAATAATGATTTTTGAAATAAATGTATATTTTATGTTAAAAATAGGTGGTTAAATTTTAAAATTTTCTTCATATTCTTTACGTTTATTCTAGAAAATCTTTGAAATATATAAAATAACGTGTAAGCTCTTTAGATTAACTAAACCATTTCTGTAAATAATATTTTTTTTTGCAAATATGCTCGATTTTTTTAACCCTATATTAAGTCAAATTGAAAAAAAAAATCGGGTAGTCTCAGCTAACAAAACTACAGCGGGTTATTAACGGAGGATTACTTACCATTGCTTACCTCTTTTGTATGTATATATGCATGTATATATGTATCTATATATATGTACGCATGTATATATATATATATATATATATATGTGTGTGTGTGTATGTCAAAATTTTGGCGCATTTTGCATTTTCCTGTTTGACTGTTTACTGCTTGTCCAAGCGATGCAGACTGCGCTTGGCTCGCTGCCAAAATTATAACTTGCGAAGTACGGACGGACGGTTTTAGCGACTGAAATTTTGCTTTCCTGAGGACCGTTATGGAGGAACGTAATCCTACGTTAAAATTCTTTTTACAGGGTTGTGTGTAACCATTATTATAATCATTTTATCTAATGTTAGTATGCATATGGATTTTAAAAGTGAAGGTAATTCGTTCACTTAATTTGTAAAATTAAAACTGTCAATATTCCGAATACAAATTAAAAAAATTTAATCTAAGAAGTATTGCTTCAAGATTAGATTTTGTTGTTTAATTATGCCATTTGGCGGAAAAAAAATTTATGAATTTGGTCAGCAGCAACATTTAAGTACTCTATCAAATTTTGGCTAAAGGCATGAGTTAATCCATGTTTAAAACATTATTCTTTAATTTGTTTCTAATCCGAATAATCTTGAACAGTGGTTAGCATACTATTTAGGTGTTTGCATATATTACTACCAATCTTTAAGCATTATTGTTTCAAAATTGCCACTTTGAATACATATCCCATTTGCTCTAAATGTGCGGTACATTATTAATAAAACGGATCTGATTTCTCCAGATATTTACTTCGGTGAGCTCCCTGAATTCTTACATTCGGTAAGAAAAAATGGCATAATACACTTCTCTTTCTTGACATACTAATTCCCACTTGGTATTCAGGGTTTAAGGATATTTTTATTATTATTATCGTTATTATTTTTGTTATTATTTTGAGCTGCGTACCCTTGGAACTCGCAGATCAATTTCTGAATAGGTACCTTTTTATTAAACTTTTTATAAGTCGCAACGTGAAAAATTTGGTTAACGATAACAGTTCTGTTCCTTATATTAACGCAGCCTGGAAGGATATTATGTGCTATTTTCCTCTTGTCTTTCATATTTTGTGTGGTATTCTCGAGCACTTTCTATGATTCTTGTATTTTTTACACTGTATTCTACTCTTATTGACTCTTCTAACGTTCTTGGACGTTGCTAACTAAAATCTCACTTACATTTTTTTAAATGCATAAATTAAGCTTTTCTATACACGATTTGCATCCTCAGATACTCTCAATCATTCTTTAAAATAATTAAACTCTTCTATCTTAAAGTTATTCATTTTCATCACAAAATTATCATAATCAAAGAACATAATTAACTCATTATTATAAAGCATTTTATTTGTACTATTGGCGGTAGCAAATGAGGAAAATATTACTAATTAAGGTAAGATTTTCTAAAAAATTGAAAAGTATGTGTACGTCTCGTGTATATGGGTAAATGTTTAAATATTAGTCCCAAATAAACTTTTTTAAATATTTATAGTACCTTTAACAACATTTTCTATTTTTTAAGAGTTCTACACCGTCCTTTACTTACTGGATGCCATTCTATTCAATTCAATCAGTTTACAATACATTACATTGAGGCATTTTTTTCAGTATTACTCTATTCATTCGATTCATCTCAGGACATTTGAGAGGTAAGAACTTCAAAAAGTTTTGGTAATTGTCTACGCCTTCATCGTTTAACGACATTCTTAGGCTTTGTTGTTGATTCCTGCACTGTTAACTTATCCGTATCCGTTTCCCCGATCACCGTAGCACTTTTACCTTCCTAGCATCTGAATAATAGCACAAAACTAATATATATAAAGTAATATAAAAGAATACTAATTTCCAAACTTTGCCAAAATTTTTGAATAGCGGTATGGGTTAATTCCCAATACACAGTCCACTTCTGTTTCGCGACTTTTTTCTGCCATCTTCTTCGCGCCAATGCCAGTATTGGCGAAGAAGACATGCGTACGACCTTACATTCATATAAAATATAAAACACTCTTGTCATATTCGGAATCCAAACAAACGAACTATAAAAGAAAACCCCAAAACATCCATTTATGTGGCATTTCAAGCGCCGGAGGAACACCGTCAATCGGCAAGCGGGACTGCACAGAACGTGAGAAGAAATTTCCAAAAATTCCGTGCTAATCTAAAGGGTTAAGTCAAAGACATGAAAAACAATCAATTAAGAATGATTATTCTAAAAGGGAGGTAAAAAAATAGCAAAAGTGGAACAAAAAGAAAATAAAAGAGAACGAATGTATGCGCTTGGAGTCGATATGGCTCTTTTGGCGAAATCGCCAAAAGCCGGTTGGCCATGTATTGGGATAAAACCACAATATCAGTTATTTTTTAATAAATATGCTTGGTCCTAACACAACGAGGAATAAAATCAGTAATTTTCATTGTAAACAAATTTTATTAATTAACTTTGACTTTCCAAATAAGTTCAGCCACCAAATACTATTGTCCCTCTAGGAAATATTTGCTGCTAATTTTAAAAACATCCGATGTTGCCTTGAACAAAAATAAACTACTTTATGTCGTAGTAGTGTTGCCACCATGTCAAAACCATCGGAAAAAAAAGTATTTTTACCTTGAAGACGAAACCAATGGCAAAGGCTTTCGCTTTTCTTGGTTATCATAGACCCCTTTTTTGGCTAGTAAAATTGTGAAAACATATTTTTTCACAACGTGGCAGGCATATTATCTTTTGACATTAGCTCATGAACATCACGGAAGGAGTTGGTTTTCTTTAAACCGTTGCTTAAAAATTTCACCATTCATCCATGCCTCTCTTTGATGATCGTAGGTAACTGGAAGACGATATTTTTAAAAGAATCTGAGACCTCCCAAAGAGAAACAGCAGAAGTCTGCGTCATCCAGATGCATCGGCAAAAACCATTATAGTAACGGTTTGCCATGAACGCATGACCTTGAACAACTTCGAAGATGTAGGTTTCTTGTAATGCGATTACCGTATAGACAAACCAACATTGCGCAATGGTGCCACATCAATTTACATCGAGCAACCCCAGGTACGACACCTGGGAGACTCATACTTTCCTCCAAACGTCTGCCATGATACTGAAAGACTTTCACACTACTACAGATTTAGCGTGCCCATACCCGGCCAGCGTCGACATGAGGGCATTCAGTGGCGCTTGTCGAGATTCCAACCCAGCACCCTCGTTGCCGAAATCCAACGGGCTCAGGGTGCCTCGGGCCCACTGTTATAATATGAAATAATTCGAATTTGAGGGGAAGGGGTGGGCTTAAACTCTGAGTCCTATGTTCCTGCCTGTTGGGTGTTTGGGTATAATAATTTGGCATGTTTTCAAAAGCTGAATTTTTCCCCGCGACTCTCGCTTTTAACCTGATATGAAAATTTTAAAATTACGAAATATCTAAAAGTCCACTTTACCGAAGTATATACAACAGGATGATCAAAAATGACCAGAATTATTATGGGTCATCTTGTATTATTCATTTTATTAAGATTATGGATCACAAAATTTTGTGCATGCAGTTTAACATCTGAATTTTTTTTAAAAATTACTCTCAATCCAAAAGACTAGCATTGAAAAGGCAGAAACGGTCTTTAAAAATAGGCAGTTAAAACTCTAAATATGTTTATTTCTATTTTTTGTCAGTAACCATGTAGTACGAAATTCCTTTATCACGTTCACCGTGTAATATAATTTGTGTGCATTCATACGCATAATAATCATAATGTTCAAAGATACTAAATTATAAATATTGTATAAATACTTAGAATAACTAGAAACTAAATGACTAGAAACTAAATTATAAATTTGCAGTTTCTAGTTATTTGTTGCAATATAATTATAAATGTTAGGGTTATAATTTATACAAATATTTTGACTAAATAAATTAGAAATAACTTATATAAACACTGGAGCAAAGATTATTAGAAAATTCCTAAACATTAATCACTAGTTTTTTTCTTTGCCGTTATTAAGGTTATTTTACCTTATTTCGTTTTAAGTGGGTTCCTATAGTAAAAAAAATTACTTTCACTGAAATATTCCTCTTTTCTCGGGTTTAAATGAAAGTTTCTATCTGATAGGAAAAAAATAAATTCATTCTGCATATTTGAAAATGTAAATTAATTTTCAATGCAATAATGTTTCAACACAATCAATGTTACGTATTCAATGAAGTTAATTTATTTATAACAAAGAGTTGTTAATTCAGTTAACTTTAGTTTTTTTTATTTATTTTTCGAACGGCACTATTCCGAACATTAAAATAAATAACATTATTTGATTACCATCGCAATTTTTTTAGAAACTGTGTACGTAAATTCAACATTTCCGTTGCTATCCCTTTGCTAATTTACGCTAAACAATATTAATTTTTAAAACTTGGGAAGCTACAAATCAATTATATTTAATATATGCTACTATAATCGGATAAACCATACTCTTAAATATCAGGATTTACATTAAATGCAAGCTATTTTGAGTACACTATTGAGCATAAGAAATGATGATTTATGTGATATAAAGAGAAAAATATTGAATTTGGGAATTTTGTGATTTATTGGTTATCCTGTTGAACCATAAATTATCTTTCGTAAGGGATATAAATGTGATAAACGCAATAAAAATGTTGAGGAGAAATTTACGGTGTTTAGAAATAAAGAGAAATATTGAAAGGGTCTGAAAACTACTAAAAGTACGGTTTATATATATATATATATATATATATATATATATATAGGGTAGACAGGGGCTTGCTGGCCCATTTTTTTAATATTTTCTTTAAATAATTTATTAAAAGTTTTTAATCTTTTTCTTAGTTTGTACAATCAGCACATTTTAAAGCATAACCACGTATGAGCAAATTTGAAAAATTTTAATAAATAGTTTCTACTCTATGAAGCTCAGTAGGACATCAAGTCACTAGGCCAACCTGCCCCATCGAACGGGGCAGGTTGGTCCTCTAAGTTCATTTGATTTTCGGATTACTAACGGAAATGAAAAAATACATAAAATATCAAATATAATTTTAATATGGTAATATAAAAGACACAAAGGATAAGAAAAGATATTTTGTCCAACTTAACTACTTCATTCATCAATCTTTCTGATCATCACAGTGAATGCAAACATAAAATATCGTGTCCCCAGTGACACATAATTCATGTGCCCAACGATTGCACCTGGTACATTGAATCCAGTCTTCTCCTGATTTACTAACAATTTTATTGACTTTCATAGACTTATGAAGGTAGAAAACAAACTCGTGGACTGCGGGGCATCTTGGGACACTGGACCAACATCTCCCGGATTAAATGGGCCAACTTGCCCCATATCACCATTTCGGCTTTTGATCGTTGTATTAAATATTCTGTTAATATTTTTTCAAGTCAGTAGGTAGAAAATTAGCTCTGAACAACGATTTTTTATATTACTATTCACCTCAGTGAAACATTAATTTAGAAACAAATCAGAAACGATTATTTGTAAATGCCCCAAAAAAAACTCACTTCAGTGAAAATTTGAAAATTTCAAATGGCTTTCGCTTGATTGCTTCTTCGCTGCTGACGTTGTTATGGGTGAAAGAAAATGTACTAAGACACACGTCGCTTAGCTAGAAACGCAATCTACCGAATAGTTTGAAAAATATATAAGATGGGCCAACATGGCCAATCTAACCTATATATATATATATATATATATATATATATATATATATATATATATATATATATATATATATATATATATATATATATATATATATATATATATATATATATATATATATATATATATATATATATATATATATATATATATATATATATATATATACTATATATATATATATATATATATACATATATATATATACATAAATATATATATATATATATATATATATATATATATATATATATATATATATATACATAAATATATATATATATATATATATATATATATATATATATATACATATATATATACATATATATATACATATATATACATATATATATATATATATATATATAGATAGATAGATAAATGTGGTGAGGAAAAACTATGATATCAGTTTATTCGAAGAAATCAAGGATAAGAAATGGAGGGACTCAATCAATAAAATCCCAAACTCCTCATCCATGGCAGTAGCGGTCTTTCGCATGGAGACTGGACATGATTGCCTTGCTAAACATCTATACAGCATTGGTATATATAGCAGTCCTTTGTGCACTTTGTGCCACCAGAACTTTGAGATGGACAAAGATCATTTGCTTAGTTGTTCTTCATTGAACGAAGAAAACTTATACAGTCGATATTGGCGGGCTAGGGAGTTGATGCAATTGACATCCAACGACTGATTTTCTTTCATATTTATGTAGTTCATGTTTGCAGTTTTGATGCAATTATTGTTCTTGTTTTTAGCTATTGTTTTTGTATTGTTTAGCCATTCTATTTTTGTTTTATATGCTCCAATCTAATGCATCTTTGATGGATGGGAGCCAATGTTGTACAATCAAGTGCTTTTGCAGAATGAATATATATATATATATATATATATATATATATATATATATATATATACGAGGGTTATTCGGAAACTAAGGTCCGTTGACTTATAAAACAGAAAACATTACAGATTTTTTCAAAAAACTTTATTTTTTAAATTCCTTACATGTGTCTCTATTTTTCTACATAGTTTCCATATTTGTTTAAACATTTGTCATAACGTTCTACAAGCTTCTGTATGTCTAAGTCGTAGACGTCTGCCGACTGTGAGGATAACCAGTCTTGAACTGCTTCTTTCACCTCTTCATCTGTGGCGAATCTCTTGCCGCCGAGAAACTCTTTTAGGTAGCGGAATAAGTGAAAATCACTCGGCGCCAAGTCTGGACTGTACGGTGAGTGGTCAATCTGTTCCCATCCAAAGGATCTGATCAGATTTTGGGTGTGAATGGCAGAATGGGGTCTGGCATTGTCATGCAGCAACAAAACTCCAGACGTCAGAAGACCACTTCGCTTATTCTGTATTGCACGTCTAAGTTTAGTTAGGGTAGCGCAGTAAGCGGCTGCATTTATTGTTGTTCCTTGCTGCATAAACTCGATTAAGAAGACCCCCATGTCTATTCCAAAACACTGTTGCCATGACCTTGCGTGTTGAGATTGTCTGCTTGGCCTTGACTCTGACTGGTGATGTTGTGTGACGCCATTGCATTGGGTGACGTTTAGACTCTGGGGTTCTGCGAGAAACCAACGTCTCGTCCCCTGTGACAATCTTCTCTAAAAATGTATCACCTTCTTTATGATATCGATCCAAAAAATCAAGAGCACAAGCCATTCTTTTCATTTTGTGTTCCTCAGTAAGCGGCCTGGGAACCCAACGTGCGCACAATTTGCGAAATTTCAACTTTTCGGAAACGATTTTGTGCAAAGTTGTTCTACCCACATTCGGAAATTCCAATGCTAAAGTTGAAATTGTGAATGGCCAGTCTTCACGAATCTTTTCATCCACGGCATTGACCAAATCATCTGTGATCACTGATGGTCGACCTGAAAATGGTTCATCATGAACATTTTCCCGTCCGTCCTTGAAAGCTCTCACCCACTTACGCACTTTGCTGCTACTCATCGCATTTGGGCCATACACGTCTCTTATCTGTCTATAAATTTCCGCTGCTGAAACGTTCTTTGCTGTCGAAAACCGAATCACTGACCGTATTTCACAGTCGGCGGGCTGATAGATTGTTTTAAACATTTTGAAGTAGCACTGTACTTAGCACACTGCAACAATACAAATGCAAATGACGTCGTTTGACGAGCAAGGCATGCCGGGAGTTGGTACGCATGCGCGTTTCAATGTTTGCGTGACATTCGATTAGCTACGACGATTCGGACCTTTGTTTCCGAATAACCCTCGTATATATATATATATATATATATATATATATATATATATATATATATATATAGAGAGAGAGAGAGAGAGAGAGATATGGCAACTACTTAAACCCAAAGTACTAAAATGATAATTTTGGCAATATTAAGCTTCACAATTGTATTAATCATGTTTCACAAGAGAATTTAATTTTAGGAATGAGCTTTGGGAAAAGCTAAGGTTTTCTTCTGCTACTCAACAGACGAAAAGCTCAGGACCTCTACGTTCAGACCTATTTTAAACAATTATAAACAAGTGTTAACACCTTGGGACTCGAACCTCAGGTCCTGGAACCGAAGGTCAGAGTCATACTCGTCCGGCTAGTTAAGGTCTGTTTTTTCCTAGAGTAGCATAAGGTAGCCGTAATCAAATCAATAAAGGAATCGTCGTGACCTCATTCACAAACGGCGATTTGTTAAGGGAATGTTCAAGGAATACCTTACTTAAGTTACCCTCAATGAGTTCTTATTTAAGAACTTAAAGATGAATTACCGAAAATTATCGATGAATTTCGACGAAAATGCTTGATTTCAGCTATGATTATGCTTAATGTGACAGCGGAAAACTGTTAATAATTTTTGAAAATATTTTTTCAATACAGAGGAAATTCTTGTTATGAGGATTGGGTCTATAACTGCAGGAGACGTTTATCAAATATTGAAATTTCTTTCTTTCTAAGCAGAACAGAAATTTTGAGAATGAATGAGAACCGTATAGTTTTTAACTTATTCCTATATACATTTGAATCTCCGTAGAGTCAACTAGCTAATAATTATAATTTTCTAAGTAGTTTTCCATAATTTAATCCTGAAAACTTGAACAAACTAACAATTATTCTAAATACGTTAAACCTAACAAAAGAGCGCATTACATGTCATTTGTGACTTGAACAGTATTCTCTCCCTTCACGTATTTATTTATTTTGCTACCCCCGATTTCCTTATATCAATGAATACTAGAAGTAGTATACAAAGGTCTTTTCAATCTCGAGGAGCCGTATAACGGGTACAAAATTTCTTTATTGAAAATAGACGTTACGAGTACCAGCTGTTCAAAGACATCAAAAAGAATTTGTTTCATAGATTTAAAATTTTGTATCAAAGATCATAAACATTTTTTTTGCGCAGATGCGAGTTCCATAAATCATGAACAAAGATGGGAAAGTAAGCGCGATGCCTCTCTTAAAATGAATGGGGCTCACATATTTCTTTTAAGTTTGGAATTCATTTAACTTAAACTGTTATAAGTTTTAAAAGGAGATTGTACTGCTTTTGTAAGGATTGCAGATCAACGCCCGTACATCTTTTATTGAAATTATCTCTTTGTTCTCTAACTCGTAAATGTTACATTATAAATAGAAAGTAGCAGTAAATTGAAAGATAGTATATTTGAAATAAAAATATTCAAAGATGCCCTTTTTTATTCTGATGGTATTATACAACGTATTTGATCACTGTGAGGAACGAATACAAAAATTTTATAATGTAGTGTTTAATATAAATTATTCTCCTTTTTTTCATGTAAGTTAGAAATATACCTAAAGCCCTTTTCAAGAAACTATTCATTTTTAATTCAGTGATATATCTTTTTCTTTCAAAAAGCATATCTGTGTTAGAGACAATTTTATTGCTAATTTACCTAAAGCATTTGTAGAACTTTCTTGATTAAAACAATTTTGCTAGATGAGTTAATATGAAAAGAAAAATTCAGGTAGTCTCTTCTAACGAAACTACCGCAGATTATTAACGTAGGATTACTTATCGTTGCTTACCTATTTTGTATGTATATACGTAGTACGATCCAAAAGTTCGGGGAATTGGCGTAAAAGTCCTTACCTTAAAAAGTTTAAATTGCCGATGCACAACCACCTTCTAAGTAATCACCTTGGGTGACGATACACTTTTGCCAGCGCTCGTATAACTTCTGGAAGCCATTTTTTGAAACCTCCCGTAAGGCCTCCTGCGATGCTGCTCTCACCTCATCTGCTGATACAAAACCGCGACCCTTCAAAAGGTTTTTTAATTATGGAAACAAATAAAAATCACACAGGGCTAAGTCCGGTGAATATGCAATGCTCCTTGTTTACTGTTCTGCCTTCGGGAATAAATTCTGAATGAACAATTCCTTGAGAGTCAAAAAACATCTCCATCATGACTTTCCCTTTGCTCCGATCCTGCCAGAATTTCTTCGATTGCGGTGAGAAGGGTGATTTCCATGTTGAAGAAGCACGTTTTGATTGGATATCAAATAAATAACACAATGTATTCATCACCTGTTATGATGTGGTTCAAAAAAGCTGGATCCTTATCGGCTTTGTCGATTAAATCACCCAATATTCTCATTCGTACTTCCTTTTGAAAAGAAGTCAAAAGCCGGGGGACAATGTGCTGAGACATTCTGTGCATGTTAAGATCTTCCGTTAAAATACGCTAGCAACTAATCTTTGATTAGTGATTAGTCGCAGCGATTTCTTCAAAGGTGTGGCGACGATCTTTGCGAAAAAATTGAGAGACCAACTCAACATTTTCCTCGTTCCGTGAAGTCGAAGGTCGGCCAGGGCGTTCATCGTCTGCGATGGATTCTCGGCCCTCTTTAAAACACCGATGCCATTCGTACACCTTCGAAGGCGCAATGGTAGAATCACCGTACACCTTTCGTAGCATTTTTAAAATGTCCGTAGGTGTTTTACCTAAACACTGACAAAATTTAATGTTGCAGCGCTGTTCTTTAAAAACCATTTTTATTACCTCGCAGGACAAAGGTAACTATCTCAGGAAGAATACAGCAGGGAGCGTGGTTTAATCAAGTGACATGGGTGAAATCAACCTGAACAAGGAGGGTTTGTTTGGTAGAATCCATTTCATACGCTGTCACTTCAAATACATTCTTTTGTTATCATAGATTACCGCATTCCCCGAACTTTTGGATCGTACCTCGTATGTACATATGTATGTATGTGTTATGTATATATGTATCTATATCTATCTATCTATATATATATATATATATATATATATATATATATATGTATGTATGTATGTATATATGTATGTCAATATATTCACGCATTTTGGTACTTTTCTGTTTAACTGTTTACTGGTTCCCAAGCGATACAGACTGGGTTTGGCACACTATGTATATATGTATGTATGTCTTATGTATATATGTAATTATCTATACGTGCGTATGTATATATATATATATATTTATATATATATATATTTATATATATATATATATATATATATATATATATATATATATATATATATATACATATCTATATATATAAAACAGTTCCGTAACTGACTCACTGACTGACTCACTGATTGACATACAACGCACAGAACAAACCGCTGGACATAAAGAGCTGAAATTTTGCATGGCGATTCTTCTTATAGTGCAGGGGTGCATTAAGAGAGATTTATGAAAAATTCTTCTTAGATTTTTTTAAAATTAAATTTTTAAGCTGTTATAGTAACTTTTTTAAGTTTTCATTTAAAATAATAATTTGAGGGTTATAAAATTTATATCACAAGAAAGATCATAAACTTTCTTTTAAAATGAAATCTTTTTCGAATCTTTACCTCTATTTTCTGATTTTTGGTGAATTTTTAAAGATTAATTTTTTGAATTTAATTTATTAAATGCTGATCACGTGATTTCTTTTTCTGGTACATTAAATAAATTTATCGCCACGTGCATAGCAACTAAATAGACAAAAAAATATTTTTTTTCTTGCTAATGCGGCAGACGATTGGACATTATTTTGTCTATAAAAATATCCCTTCAGGTTTTTTTATAAATATATACATTTTTTCCTACATCAATTGTATATATTGATCGTCGTATTTATTATAAATATATATATATTTATTTTTTTTTGGCATTAATTGCATACATTGACCGTTGTATTGAATTTGAATGTACTCCGTAGCGAAGTGCGGGTTTTTAGGTAGTATATATATAATCATATATATATATATATATATATATATATATATATATATATATATATATATATATATATATATATATATATATATATATATAATCATATATATATATGTCAAAATTTTGACGCATTTTGGTTCTTTACTGTTTTACTGTTTACTGGTTGTCTAAGCGATACAGACTGGGTTTGGAGGGTTTTTAAAATTATAGCTCGCGACGGTTTTAGCGTCTGAAATTTTGCTTTTCAGGGGACCGTTATGGAATAACGTAATCCTACTTATAAAAATCACATATAATTTACATTTCAAGTAATATCTTATTAAAATAATAAAACGTGAAAGCATAACCATACCACTGTCAAACGGTTTAGTGAAAATTCGAGAAATTTAGGTCAGAGATTCAAGGAAGTTATAAATAGATATATTAATATATTGTCGGTCAAGGGGCGTCAGTCACAACAGCAACAACACAACAACATAAATAGATATTTGTCAATAGTACGCAAAAGTGCGATGTTTTTCTGATATTTTTTCAAAATCAGGATAACAAAAAAATAACGTCGTAATTCTTTTCGAAATTGACGATCCTTTATGTTTTACATCGAAAAGCGTTACTTTTGAATTATTTTCTGTATCATTACTTTTTGAGATCTTCATGAAAGTTTGTTTCATTTATCTCCATTAAACGAAAGAATTTTAAACTAAAACTATTTAGTTTAAAAAATTAAAATTATCTTTTGGCAACATATAATAGGGATTACACTGTCCCTTTCCCCTATTTTTTGTACACTAGTATATATATAAAGCATCTTTTTAACTGCAAACATGAGAGATCAATCGCCTCAAAACCCTTGGCTGGAATATTTTCACTAAATTATCAAATGTAATCGTTCAATGCAATGTTTTTTTAAAAGAAATGACTTGTTAATGGTTGTTCCGTACAGCATCAGTGCTGATCCTTGATAGGCGGAAGCACTAGCTTAATATTTTATTAATTTTTGCAACTTTGATTGTAGCGACATCTACATTTCCTCTGAAATGAGCTACACTTGTGGGAAACAAAAAAAATTCTATTACAACTTTAACTAAATCTTTTCGATTTTATTTTTCTGTGAAGTGTGAATGGGTTGGACTACGTCTGGGAAGGAAACATATTCCACGTTATTCAGTTCTGTAAGCCAAATCATAGTTCATAATCTTGACTCTTATTGGGTTTTTCATTTCCCCAACTTTGATTCATTCCATTTACAAATATATCAGCATTCTATTAATTATGTTTATGTAACCATTTTGTTTATATTCTATTCATATCCATTAAATGTCAGTCGCAAAATTAATTGTCTAAGTTCACCTTTTCCGTGAGATTTATTTCTATTGCTAAAAATGTTATGCTTATGTAATTTGAATTCTAATCCGTATAAAATTGTTTGTGATCAAATCCTGTTCCTAGTAATTTCTCAGTCACAAAGTCTGTATAATTAAATCTTAAAATAGTCCTCTAAGTCCCTACATTTCAACAATGGCTGATTTAAGTTATTCGATCATTCTTTATATAGAAGGGCAAATGCATCGTGGTATACGATCAACTTATTTTTAGAAGGCCTTGACAGGGATGACAAAAGTGTTCTTTGGAACTGCGATCATAACTAAGACGGGCTAATTGATCAATTTCACCCGGTTTTCAAAAAACTACACTGTTGAATCATGAAAGAAACAACGGGGATTTTCATAACAACCAAAGTGCTAGTAGAAGCCAGTGATCCATAAAGTTTGTGCTACTTCATACACTAGTTTCTAACAATATAGCAAACTTGTTAAGCCTCAATCATTTAGAAGGAACCTCAGTCGAACTCAGGGCTGTAAAAATAGCGAAGTCCAGCGAAAACTGCTCGCGGTACTTTCGCCAAATCCGAACTTGTTCGTCAGATTGTATAAGGAGGAAATAACGCAAGTATCCAAAAATCAGTTTTCCAGTCGTCTATAAACGTCATGAAAGATAGATGGTACATAGATCCATATTTTATAATTCATGTGCAGATTGTTTGCATCTGCTTTATTATAAACTAGCTGAATACCCGTGCTTTGCTACGGAGTACATTAAAATTGCATACATACAACGGATAATGTATGCAATTAATACCAAAAATATATATATATTTATAAAAAATCGTAACAGGTATTTTAATACGAAAAATAATGTAGAAGAAAATATTGAAATTAAATATAATAGAACATACAAAAGAATATAGTACAGTTAATATAGCACAGTTTGAGGAACATTTCTTTAACTATATTTTAATATTTTTACCTGAAGTTTACCTGAAAACTGAGATTAAAATCAAAAGGGCAAAATTACAGAAAAGGAAATACAGTATAAATAAAACTGAGATTAAAATCAAGAGTGAAAAATTACAGAAAATGAAATGAAAAGCATGTTTTGAAATTATAGAAATACAAAAACAAAATAAATGACTGAAAAAGTTTGCCTTAAAACAGATTAAAATGAAAAGGGCAAAATTAAAGAAAAGGAAACACAGTATAGCCAAAGATGACAAAACTGCAAACGTGGCCAATAACTGGCATTTTAAGACAGTGTTGCTGTTTTCCTCACCACGCTAGGCGTACAGCAAAGGCGCCTTATCCTCCTTTCGCAATATTTGCAAGGCGAGGATTCCCCAGTAGGGATATTTTTCCTTAATCATTTATGACTTGTAAATAATGTAAAAAGCAATCAATTTTTATAATATCAATCATTTTTTAAATTAAAAAAAAATTAGTCCCTGCAAAAAAACATTAACATTATCTCCATTAATTTGAACAGAAAAAAAATATTCAGACAGTGGGAAAAAAATGTAATTATACAAAAAGAAATTAAACATTATTATACACTACAGGTCTAAATACACTAACAAAAGTTGAAAGCTTTTATATATCTACATTTAAACCATTTATGAGTTGAAATTAATGTAAAAAGCAATCAATTTTTATAATATCTGAATCATTTTTCATGTCAACAAAAAATTTGTCCCTGTAAAAAAAACATTAACATTATCTCCATTAATTTGAACAGAAAAAAAATATTCAGACAGTGGGAAAAAATTTAATTATACAAATAGAAATTAAACATTATTATACACTACAGGCCTAAATACACTAAAAAAAGTTGAAAGCTTTTATATATCTACATTTAAACCATTTATGAGTTGAAAATAATGTAAAAAGCAATCAATTTTTATAATATCTGAATCATTTTTCATGTCAACAAAAAATTACTCCCTGCAAAAAAACATTAACATTATCTCCATTAATTTGAATTTATAATAAACCACTAAAAGTCGAAAAGGAAAAATGTCAAATTGTCTTTAGGAAAGTAAAGAATTTTAAAAAGTAAAGCTGAAAAGTAAAAATGTCACTTTGTCGAATGTTTGTTAAACAAAATCAATTTAAAAACTCAACACAGTATAAATAAGATTGAAATTGTCGAATGCTTGTTAACCAAAATCAATTTAAAAACTCAACACAGTATAAATAAGATTGAAATTGTCGAATGCTTGTTAACCAAAATCAATTTAAAAAACACAACACAGTATAAATAAGATTGAAATTGTCGAATGCTTGTTAACCAAAATCAATTAAAAAAGTAAACACAGTATAAATAACATTTAAAAAAAACCATGTGAAATGGTTATACACATCTCAGAATTTTAGTAGATTCAGCCTTTTATCATTCTTCTACTATTAAATGTTAAAAAGTTAAAATGTCTAATGTTTGTTAACAAAAGTCACTTTAAAAACTAAACACAGTATAAATAACATAGAATTAATAACAGTATAAATATCATAAAATAAATAAACGGCATTGCTCATCTTATTTGTGTCTTTCAAACGGCTGATATAAATTAAATTAACGCTTCTTGATCTGTGGCTTGTCCATTCATGTTGTTGGCTTTGAATGCTATATTAAAGTCTGTATAGCGTTGATGAAATTCACTTGAGTCTTCTTTCACTTTTCTTTCTTGAAATATCAGTTTAGAGAGCCTCAGGATATACTATATTTTTTGTTCTTCCATTTGGAGCTAGGATGTAGAGATGTTCGGCTTTTCCAACTCTAGAACAACCCACATAAAGTTGACCATGGGAGAAACAGGGTTTGAGAAGATCGAGTCCAACTACTTTTAGCGATTGCCCTTGTGCCTTCTTAATGCTCATGGCGAAACTTAAACGGACAGGGAACTGAAGTCTTTTAAATTGAAATGGTATATCGCAGTGGTCGGCAAACTCATTTGTCAACAGAGCCATATGTCAAAAGTACAACGACTGAAATATCTTTTGAGAGCCAATTTTTTTTAACTTAAACTATATAGGTAGGTGCATTGTTATTAATTTAATTAGGATACTCCAAAGCTGGCCTTTGCTAAAAACGTCCTCAATCTGAATAAGGTACGTTCGCTGAAGTCGACCCTTCCAACTCTTCCATCCACACTCTTCTTGTATATTTATTTCGTCTATCTCCTTTCGTTCATCCTCTCTGTATGTCCAAACCATCTCAACATACCTTTCTCAATCCTCGACACTACATCTTCTATCACTCTATAGCGCTCACTAACATTAATTTAATAAACTGTACTTAAATTAATGTTAGTGAGCGCTATAGAGTGCTCACTAACATTAAGTGATCGCTCATTAAGTGAGCTAAGTTTTTTTTAAGTTTAAGTTAAACTATAGGTACGTTGAATAAAACTTGATATCATATTTAATATCGATATTATTTATTGATAAAATTAAATTGTAAAGTATCCATAAAATTAAATCATGACAATGACAGACAAACAATAATATGAACAATGGCTTCGCATCTCCTTGGAAAGTTTGGATCCCAAACTTTCCAAGGTTGTATGGGAATGTTGGTTGTAATGGGAATGTGTGTTGTAAGTCAAGTTTGTATGTTGTTTTATATTTTAGGCACGATTCGAGGTTCTCATCAATAAAATGACTTCTCAATTTACTCTTGATAAGGTTCATTCTTGAAAATGATTAATCGTATGAATATGTAGACCCGAATAAGAAAGAACAGCAAACACTAGTTTTTCCAGCTGATTATATGAGTCAGCAATACTATTCTAGGTGTCAAAAATCATATCTTCCTTTTACAGATCTTTCAAAGCAGACCACTTGTGCTGTGAACTAAGTTCACATTTGTTTCTCTCCAATATTTCTATATCAGCGCAAAGACGTTCAAATTTCGAACTCCACATTTCTTTGCTTTTTAAATCCAGTAACTGCATTTCTGAATGTCAACAAGTTTCTAATGTCAATAATAAAGGGTTTGGTTTGGTCTTGGAGCGCTACGTCATTTTTTGCTACACGAGAGATAATTAGACCGGGATCTACTGCTTAAAGCCGATTCCGAATGGCTACAAACATCCATGCCGATTGTGGGACTCGAACCCACAGACTCTGGTACCGAAGGTCAACGCCCTAGCCATTCGGCCATCGTCCGGCTCAATGTTAAAGGGAGAAAAATTTGATTCTGTTACAGTAGCATTAAGAGGTTTTTTGAACAGAAGCTAACGTCGCTTTGCTGTTTCTGACTTCCTGAAACCTGTCGAGAAAAGCTTCCCTAATATTTAAAAGTGTTGTTTTGAAATAGAAAATGTCAATATCAGAATTATTTTCTTGGCGATGTTTCAACAGGCTTGGAAAGTGAATCTATGTTTCTCTATCAAAATCTTGAGTAAAAAGAGATAATTTGCTTTTGAATGAAATAATTTCTAACATCGAAAAAAATGTGCATCCTTTCCCCTCTGGTTTACGATTAAGCTGATTTAGATGAGACGTAACGTCTCCCATGAAATAAAATTTCTGGATCCACTGATCGTTCGTTAGTTCTGGATAGTGAGCACCCTTCTCAAGGAGAAATGCTTTAATTTCTGTTTTTTAAGAAAGCGAAACGTTTCAAAACGTTTCCTCTTGAAAACCAACGTACCTTGTTATGCAGCAGAAGATCTGAGTACTCACTCTCCATTTCAACTAAAAATTCTTTAAATTGGCGATGATTAAGAGCTTCAGCTATAATGGAGTTGATAATCTTAATCACCAATTTCATAACTTTGCAAATTTCTTCTGAAAATGTCTGCGCACAAAGCGCATCTACATGAATGATGCAATGGTAATAGACTCATTGTAAGTACCTCGTGATTTTTCTCTCAAAATAGCAACAAACCCGTTTCTTACGCCGGTCATACTTTTCTCCCCATCTGTTGAAATTGAGATAATTTTATAGAGTAGAATATGAATTTTTCAATGCACTCAATTACAGCATCTGCTATATCCTCTCCATGTGTTTGACCTTTGAGTGACAATAATTCTAAATGTTCTTCTTTAGAACCTGTAGATGAAATAAATCGTATAATAAGTGAAACTAGCGCTGTATCATTTATGTCACAAGACTCGTTAACTGCTACTGATAAAGCTAAAACCAATTTAAGATCTTCGACTTACTGGTTGGTTATATTCGAAGACGATTTTGACTAGTCTAGTGTTTTCTACCGGGAGACGCTCTCGGAATTAATACATTGTAAAATACGATGCAAAGATACGACTTGACGATACGCGTTGACATTTAATCTTTCTGGAAATGTTTTCTCATTAAGTCGCTTCAGAGCATTCGCCTAAAGATAAAGACACATAAACACCAAGTATGTAAAAATATAAATAAGAAAACCAGTCATCACAAAGTTTCAATCGCACTGTACGTGCGCGCCCGCACGTGTTATTTTGTGGAAGAGCCACACTCAAGGGACCAAAGAGCCACATATGGCTCGAGAGCCACGGTTTGCCGACCACTGGTATATCGGAAGGGATGAAATGTATCCTGGGAATAAATACGACTTCGCCAGCAGAGTGTCCTGTCATAATGGTGGCTTCAATCACATTCGGCATCAGATTCTTTACAGCAAGTCTTGTTCCATTGCAGAGTGAAGGTGGATGCAGATTTCTCAGCAGCATAATTGGTGCACCAATCTTCAGCTCTAATATGTGAGAGGGTACTCCAGATGGCTCCAAATTCCGTCATTCATTTCCTCGTTTGAAGAACCACGCAGAAAATTTGTGTTGGAGTATCGTTCTTTAAATTTCAATTAAAAATCGAAATTTTAAGATAGAGACTTGAAATGAGGTTTATAGGAATGAGAAAGCTTTCATCTTCCAGATGATGTAAATATTTTCTTTGTAAGATAAAAACACGAAGAGCATCGACCGTAGATGCATAAAAGGGCGTAAAAAATCGAAAAAGTGGTTTTAATATTTTGATGAAAATATTAGTCTTCAATTATTTTTAAACATTCTAATTATTTTTAAACAAATGAGGTCTTGTTTGAAGGAGAAATGTCTGTAGTCTTAGATTGTAAAAAGATCAAAATTCTACGATCATTTTTTGCCGAGATATCGTAATCTGAAGTTAAAAAAACATAAAATATAGCACAAAACATAAAATAAAAAATTTTCTAGAATAAAATTTAAAATTCGGGCTTCGAGGTGCACCTTCCCATAGTCTGCACTACCCGTGTGCCAAATTTGACGTCTGTAAGTATCACAGATTCGCCTGGGGGTCGTATACACACACACACACACACACACACGCAAACACTCTCTTTTATTAATAAGATACTCAGATTGTTGAACTCTCCGGATAGCTAGAAATTAACTGAGCTACTTTTGGATTATTTTTTCTTCAACAGGAATGGGAACGGAGAGGATGGGCAAAATTTTCTTTAACATTTAATATACCATCTTTGCGTGGTCTTGGCTTTATTACTTTTTGCTGTCCTACAAATTTCTTTAAGGGATTTTTCTCGATTTTGTTTGTTTGACGTAATACTGTCGAATTGCCGTAACACTTAATTTCAATAAATTTTGAGATCATGCGTTCAAATAAGAGCTGTTATTGGCTAGTTAAAGAATATGGTTTTTGCTGCTGCTACTACTTCAACTGCGGGCACCAGTACCAGATTCTTGATTTTTGGAGTTCTTAGCCTTTGGGTTTTGGTGTTACTTCGGAGAATGCTGTTTGAACAGTGCAGCAGTGATAACGCATTGAGCAGTGGTAATGCATACTTAGGATCATACGTATTTCTAATTTTAGACTATTTAATCAATAGTAGCAAGGTCTAATAAGGGCAAAGCACACTATGAATGTTTTAGTATCTTGTAAATATAAGAATATAGCTTTATTTATTTAAATAAAGGACAGGTACCTTATGAACTGCAAAAGTGATCGTAATTTGTTTTTAGCACGTGTTATCTTTTCAATAAAATTTTTAGTATAAACCTGAGCTAGTCATATCTAAGCAAAGCCTAGATTTAACCCTGACAATTGGTTTTAAATATCTTACATAGTACATGTTGTCTACAGATATAAGGTATTAAAAAGATATAATAAATAAATAAACTGCACGAGATTTGACCTTCAAAGAAGAGGGACCGTACATATTTTTTGTCATTTTCTGCAGTATATATGACCTTCCTGAGCTATTTTCTAAAATGCATCGTCCTTCTCTCCCTCTTTTAATAAAACCTCTTGTATTTCATTTTTTAGTACAGCTCGTTTAGTTGCAAATCTCCTTACTGAAGTTACGTTATTGAAACGATTTTCCATAACCATCCCATGTTGGAATCTGGATAGTTCATGACCATGTGGTATATCCATGTTAAAGTTACTGATAGCAAGACAGAGCATCTCAATATTATGTACTAACTTTCTTACTCACTTCCTGCCTTCCGAAAACATACTTTCTTCATCTGGATAAAGTATTTGGAAGTGGCCTAGTATTTTCCATAATACAATTTTAAAAGAATGAAATTATTTAAAAGTGTGACTATGTGTAAACAATATGCAATGCGTATTCAATGGTTATTTTAGCCTTTTTAATCTTCTCATATAAATGTATTATGAACATTCCAAGAACACTATTAAAGTACGTTTAAAATATGAATGTTCAAAAAATTAATCCAATATTAAATATTTACTATAATTATTTACTTAATATCAATTGTAGTAATTCAAATTTTTGCCACTATAAATTATTCTGCTGACATTCTGCTAACAACTTTTATATTGATCATTATTTAATATAGTTTTACATCAATATTTAAATAATTTAATACATCAGCATTATATCCATATAAATATCTATATCAGTTATATTTTTGTATAAAGTTCTAGCTTTGTCCTGATGGAGTCTCACAGATTGATGGCACTGTGGGTAAAGCGATGGTACTTCATTCAGAAAAATTGGCGATAAAATATATTCCTGATAGTATTTGGAGTTAATCTTGACATTTTTTTCCCACTCTCTTTATTTTTAACTTGCCATTATAAGAAAAACCAGCAACAATCATGAATCCCTTAGAAAAACTTTCTTTCGATTCTTTGAACCATGTACTTAAATTTTTTTCTCCCCTTTTATGATAATTAATGGCTCTACTTTTGTTGCAATCATTTAAATACACCCATGATTCATCTATTGTGACAATTGTTTTCCAATTTTCTTTGGATAAGTGTTTCTCATATAGAACTTTGCAGCGTGTCCTGCGTTCAGCGATATGATTTGGAAGAAGACGATACACATTGCGTTTTTTCGCTTTCTTATGATTTAAATCAACGTTTATCATTTTGTTTACAGTGGACACCGAGCATTTTAATGATTTTGCAACTGTCCTTTGACTAGGGGGATTTTCTTTTAACATTAAACAACGTACCTTGGCAATAGTCGAAGATGTCCATTTTATCCTTGGATACTTGTTTGGAATTTTTGTCCCACTTGAGGCTCCAATTTGATGGTTTTTTCCTTTCTAGTTGACGATATTACCTATCGACGCTTTAGATATCACAAAATCATGACTCTCACATCGTTTTTGGATAACGAAGTATGCATATTTCTCTTCGGAAAGAGCATAAATGTAGCCTTCGAACCACTGCTTTGTTAAAAACGCCATTTTGAATAAAAACAAAACTTTCAAGCCGCAAATGATAATTTTGACTTTTAAAAACATAGTACAATTGCAATTATTTCTTTTGCAGCAAACGATTTTTTATTACCGCTTACCAAAATCGTCTAAAAAATGTGCGAACAGCCTCTGTATTTTAACAGCAAATGTATTTATTATCATAACTTAAGCTCAAGTGTTTTTGTTTTCTAAAAATTGTGAATTAAAAAAAGAAGTAGATAAAGAACAGAGAAAAAAATGCGGGATAATGCCTTCATTATAAGGTATTCACATAGACTGTTCTTCAGTTTTGCTTTTATTAGATTTTAAAGTAAGTCAAAGTAAGTTTGAAATGTGACTAGCGTTCATAATTATGTTTCCGATAAAGTGAATGTAGTTTTTTTTATATCACACCTATAATAAACTCTCTATAATTTAAAAATAGATGCTCAATGCGGTTGTTCCTAAAAAATCTAAATTTACATATTTGTCAAAAAAATTGACTTTCTAAGTACTGTTTAAAAATCAATGGGTTACAGCCTATTTGGCCAGAGAAACTCTTATTGCATAGTAATCATCTGGTAGTTATACAAAAAGACATTTTTTTAATTCCGTATCATTACCAAGTGATTTTAAATAGAAAATTTTCTTCGTTTTACATTTCCGTGATTCATATTGGTTACGTTTGGAAACATTTCTGAAACAAAAGTGAAAATCTCCATAATTAGCTGTTCGTTTAGTTTAATATACACTGGAGCAAATAAAATGATAACAAACGTTTAATATCGATAAGACAAGAAACATATTAAAACCAATTCTATTAATTCCTATCGATTTTTTTAAATATTAGACTTTGTTAATAAATATTGTGTAAGGTATATTAATTCAAGGAGATCTATTAAAATGCTTACGTTTCAACGAAAAACAATATGATCTTTTCTAAAACTAATCTTATTATTCGTTCTTAACTAATATTCCTTCTATAATAATTTTGAAGAAAACGGGTGTAAAAAGAATGCAAACGTAATAGTTATTACGCAGTAGCTTTTAGTATTTATATCTTATCTAATTTTCTAAATTGAATTTTAAAAAATTAAGATAAAATTGTTATAGATTAGTTCTCGTTCATAGTAAATTTCGTCTTCTTTGTATTATATATACCGGGTGTCTCAAAAATGACCGACGATTTGAAAAATCAATTAAAGATAAACGGATGGTGATAAAAATGTACGGTTTGCTGCATTCTGCTTAGGTAACCAGGGAATTTATTCTCACCAATTTTCAAAATTAGTTACAAAGTTCGTCAACAGACGGCGCCACAGACTGGGAAAAACTACAAAACAATGTTTTCAAAGCAAGTAGCATACGTAAAGTGGCATGGATTGGCCTCCCTATTCCCCAGATTTGACTCCATTCGATTTTTTTCTTTGGAGGTACTTCAAACACCAGGTGTATCGTCACAATCCACAAACTGTAGATGAACTGGAACAATACATCTCTGTTGTTTGTCAGAACATTCAAACTGAAATGATTGCACGGGCGTCTGCGAATTTTGACCTCAGACTGTGCCACGTTGTTGCTGCAAACAGTGGTTATTTTGAAAACATTGTTTTATAGATTTTCCAGTCAGCAATGCCATCTGTTGACGAACTTTGCAACTAATTTTGAAAATTGGTGAGAATAAATTCCCTGGTTACCTAAGCAGAATGCAGCAAACCGTACATTTCTATCGCCTTCCATTTTTCTTTAATTGATTTTTCAAATCATCGGTCATTTTTGGGACACCCGGTATATATATATATATATATATATATATATATATATATATATATATATAAATATATAATATATGTTTTACATCACTTCTTTAAATCACACACACACACACACACATATATATATATATATATATATATATATATATATATATATATATATATATTTGTGTGTGTGTGTGTGTGAGAGAGAGAGAGAGAGAGAGAGAGAGAGAAACTTGGTACAAGAAGTTCTTAAGTCAGTTTTCTCCAAAATGATTTTGTTTGCTTATGTCTCTTTGAAAAAATATTATTCTCAATGTAAGAAGTCCCAAGTCAGTACAATAGTTTAGAAACACTTTTAAAGCATCGGACAGACTTGGGTACTTCTTACATTGAAAATAGTAATATTTGTTTAAAGAGACATATATATATATATATATATATATCTCAAAGTTTCAATTTTTCATATTGGAACCAGAAATGGTGTAAATAGTGATCGAAAATCCTGTGTTTTATCTCATTACTTTGAATATTTTGATGAAAATAACAAGATATGTGTTTAAATAAGAAAAATCCTGTCTTAAACTATGCATGTATTCCTTAAACTATTCATGTATTAACGATAAAAAATCTAAGGGGGAATTCTTATATCATGTATAAACAATTTGAATCAGCCTTTCAAGAGCTTTCTTTGTCTGGCTTAAAATTCTAAACGATAAAAAAATTAGCTACTGCAAGAAAATGTTTCAAAGCATATCTTAATTTTGTAAATATTTCCTTTCTTTGATTGTTCCCATCACAGCAAAAAATTACAAGAACTGAATTAAGAGAAAATTTTTCGGTTTTCTAGAGAATACTTTTGAAAACGCACATCGATATTTAAAACTTTACTATATTATTCCCGTTGCCCCAAACTATCTATTCAAGTTTTGTAGTTAATTTTCTTTTGATCGCATAAAGAAAAGCAAACGTGACTTGAATTAATGGCGAGGCATAAATCCTCTATTTAAATCAACTTAATAAACTGTTTTGGGCATTTTCCCCGACTTACAAGACTGTTCTTTAACTCGCATCATCCTTACAAAGTGAAAACTCTCGATTTATGAGTTTGGACAAAGTTTTAAGTAAGTAACCGCATAAAAGTTCAAGCATTACGCTGAAGGGGAAAATAATAAACTAGTTATTTAGTTACTGGAAAAGCATTTTATGACATTAAAAAGTATTAAGCTTACAAGGGCAGGCGTTGTTGCTACATAAGCTATAAACTCCTCTACTAAAGCTGTCAAATTAATTAACTTGTTACGTAGAAACGTTATTTCCGTTCTTTTACCCCCAAAAGCGAAAAACTTGAAAAGATTAACATCTCTTATAATAGCTCCCTAAGCAATTAAACTAAGTTTCTCCAAAATTAAAAGACGTTAAGGGAAGAGTTTTTTCTTTTCTGTAGCTGACAATGAAGATTGATAAAGTTTCTTGTGAAATAGCTGTAGTAAGGATTTTAACATTTTCGGAAACTTTTGTAAAGGCTATAAAAACTGACTGAAATAAATAGATTGGGGGGTAGGGGCTGACAAAGCCTCAACCCCTAAAACTTGCTGAAAGATATTCCTTTACTGTCTAACAAACATCGTTCTTGGATGAAAACATGCGTAACTCTCTGTCTTCAAACTCCTTAATTTTTCGATATTTTGCAATCATGAATGTGATTTGAGTAATACAAAATTTACATTAATATGTATATAATCCCGGAAATGTATATAGATATGTATGCATGAAATTTTGTCCCAATCAAAAATTTTTAATTCCCTATTCCGTTAATATTTCGGTCATAGATTAACTCTAATTTTGAATATCTTCTTTGGCTTTAAATTATCTTTAATTTACGAACTACACATATCGGCTATTGGATTGTAACTGATATGTAGGACAATTCTCTACAACAAAGAAAATGCGTATTGAGCCCCCCCCCCCCTTTGCTGAACCTTCTTCCATTATTTGGATCAATACATCACAATTTGTTATTATTAATCTTTACATCAATTTTAGTCTTAACAGTAGTTTAGATTCAGTACTGATCAAAGGACAAACCATCACTTAATAAGGTATACATTTACATTAAAATATTTACTACACATTAAGTAGTTAGTTAATAAAAATCATCGAATTGTCCTGGTACTTAATTGATAAGAAACCTTGTCTGGGGAGTTGTTCTCGGATTCGAAGACCACTTGATTTAAAAACGTGCGAAATTATCAGTGAGAGTTGTTTTAGGAACTATATGTAAGCATTCAAGGATAATATGTGATTTCTGATGAGCGTAATCTGCGATCATTCTCTCTCGTAAGGAAAATAAGTGCGTGAGATTTGACAAAGGAAATCGTAGCATTCTCGATTAATGTATTAGTTTAGCGTACTTCACCAGATAGCTAGATTCTTGGAAGTTCTTAGTTTCAGGAGTTCTTGGGTTTGATATTTGAAATGACCAATACATTTCAATAAATTTCAATACAAAATATATTGTAAAGTTCTAGTGTCTTAAGTACGTTATGACTTGAAAGTGGATATATTACTTATATAATTAACAAAATATTTCCGAAAACAAATTTAAGTATCCAACAACTAACATATGACTAAAAGCAGTCTTCATCAATAATATTTCCAGTATTTAAACATTATTTCAGCGTATGCCGTTATTGTATTTCTGGAACTATAAATAACTCTGCATGATATTTTAAGCACAAGCGTCCAGTCAAAATATCAGGGCCTTATAATGTGATAGTAAGTACACTTAGTGGATAATATATTCGAATTATGACCATGTTCTCAGTATATCGTTGATCCACCTACTGCTCTTCATACTGCTGCGAATTTTTTTGGCATGGATTCTATAAGGCGTTGGTTTGTGGCTTGTGAAATCTCAGACCATATCATATGAACTTCAATTTCCAATTCTCTGAGATTTGCTGGCTCTGGATCCTGTAAAATTAAGATAACGAATGGTAAATTGCTGTTTTCCTCAATCATGTAATACCTTTTATCGAATAAGGGACATGATATGTAAAAGAACATGCGCGTGCAAACCAAAAGCAGATTCGTGTCCAACTGTAGAAAGTATAAGAATCAAGAAGTCAAAAGAATAAAAAGTATATGATTTTTGCACGTGTTGCTCACATGGTATAGTGGTTAACAGCGTAAGCACCCACGCCGTGCGCTTAGGTTCAAATACGGAGTAAGGCTTGGGCGTGATCATGTTGTTCCCTCATAGGGAGCAATGCTGGGCGGCCTAAATGGTACTCAAATAATAAGAAGTAGCCAATAATACTTCGCTTTACGGTGTTGATTGGCCATTGTCGTAAGCACACGTTCCTGCTACATTTAATTATTTTTTGTAATTGCACGTTAAGTTAAACCTCCTATTGAGCAAGCGAGATTACAGAATACCGTGAAATTTAAAATTACTCATTTCCTAGAAAATCTGATTGGCGCTTTATTAAAATAGTTTGCTGTATGATTTAACGTTAGCTATTAATTGTATTTAAGTCTAAATTAAAACTAGACTGTAATAATGCCCCATTTTAATAATATAAGGTTACTATATTTCGCATTTTAATAAAGAAATACATTTTTAATTTTATTCTTTTTTTTTCTTTTCAAATATACTGAAAAGCCGTCTATTTGTTGTAGGTAACAGGAAAAGAGATATTAACTGAGAAACGTATTAAAAATTGAAGCTACGTCAACAAAAAACCATGTAATATATAAATTCTGTATAAAACCACATAGAGACAAACAAATGAAAGAGCCTCTTACCACGGATGAAGCACATTCTATTTTCATTCATCTGTTTTTCACATTCAAAAGATGTGAATAAAACAGTGAGAATGTATTAACTATTCTGATAACAACTCTTCAATTTACCTTCCGTTCCACAAAAACAAAGAATCATTAACGAAGCAGCTTACGCAACTTTTTTCCCTGTCAAACTATTACATAAAAAACAAGATGCTTCAATTATTTTCCTTCTTTGACTGTCTTGTTTGGTTTTCTTCTTCTAACTGCTTCCTTTTATATCGTATGTCATAAAATCCTGGTCTCCTAAATTTTCAAACAAAAAAGTTAAACTAATACTTAATTTTAGTCACGAGCTCCTTTAGGCATCATTAATTGTATTAATTAATATCTTTTCCAAACTTGTAATTGTTGTATTGTCTCTTATATTTTTCAAAGAGAACTTTTCAAGTATGTTGTTTTTTTCTCAATTAATTTAATTGACTTAGCATTTTCACAAAAGGCAAAGCTTATAAATAAGGATCTTGAATGCTTAAGGAAGAAATTAATCGTATGTAACTATGCTAGGGTATAACTGGTAATACGCTTTAATAATTTTAATTAGTAGTCCTAAAGTTATTCAAGTAACAAAGCATGTTAGATAAATTTTAAACAAAGAAAATAACTTTTTGAAAAAGAAGTAAAAGTAAAATAACATTTTCATATCATATTTTTCATGAGTAATATAAGACTTTACCTAAAACACAACAAAATTTTGTTTTATGTTAATCCACTAGAACAGATAAATTAATGATATAAATAATCCTCAAGCTTTATCGCGTTTTTTTGGAAATGCTTCAGTTTATATTGTTTATCTTTTAAATAAAAAGCATGTAAATCACATTATCCATTAAACCCAAAATATGCTTCGAGTGTCACCCTAAATGTCTGGACTTATTTAATGTAAAATTTCCCTGCAGAAGTTAGAACCATTATAAAAGATAATTGACCAGTTTATTATGCTTCAAATGAACAATATAGTGCCTAATTTAACTATTTTGCTCCAAGCTTGTCTGACAGCCCAAATGCATCAATAATGAATTTGAATTAGTTGCATGCAAATTGGGAATGAATAGTTTTCGACGGTTTGGGAGAACCGTTTGTAAACAATTTCTTTAAAAGAGATTTAACAAGTTTAGATTTAACATGCATATTTGTGGTTCTACAAAGCAGTATAATTTTATGTAAGGGAATATTCTTTATTAACTTGGAGCTAAAAATCAAATGTTGTCCATGTTTAGTTTAATTTTAGCTTACGGGGCTCATTTTTCCGATTACCTCTTTAGAATTTCATACTCCCTTTGTAAGAAGGGCTATTAAGAGGAGATATATATATATATATATACATTCTTGGGGCCCGTATTCTTGGGATACGTGCTATCCCATCCCGTAAGGAAAAGGTTAATAATAAGGTGTTGAATGCTTACCTTTCTTTAATTTCTCTATTCTTTCAAATTTTTACTTCGTGTGAATTTGCTTGTTCAAAACGGAGTAAATCAAAAACAGTAACCTACAAGTGTATGAAGAGAAGGAATTTCTTTCTATTTATGAAATATGTGACACTAACAGATTGTTCTGACTTTTCTTTCTACTTTCCAATATTCAGTGGCATTACTCAGTAAGTGGATCACCGTTGATAAATTTAAGTACCGGGTGGTCATAAAGAAACTTTGCCGATATATGGACCTCTATCCTATTCCAAAAGTTAAAGAAAGCGTCGAAAGGACGAATCGGAAGAGGGGGAAGACCGGTGTCTCAATAGATAAGGCTGTCGTAGTGTGTAGATTTTCTGAATAGGTTTAAGAAAATGACACAATCAATGAAAACTGAAGTTAAACCTTCATAGTCACCAAAAACAAAGTGAATATACACCAAACTTATTTTGTCTGCATTTCCACCAGTTTTATATATTTTTATAATTACTTGTCCTTACCACATGGGGTAGAAGGGGGCAAATGACAAAATTTTCTGTTTTTGAAAAGAAAAAATAGTGTTCTGTTGTTTTCTTACAATATTATTGTATTTTTGTGAATATAACATTATAATGTGTTCATAGAAAAATTTGCAGCGCTCTTAATTAACCCTTTTGTATTTTTAAAACATATTTTCCATTTGGCACCCCGTTCTACCCCGGGTTCCATACATACTATTCCTGAAAGAATTCTAAATCGGATTTGTTTCCGTGTTTTTAATATTACTAGCCGCTTCGCGACCAGCATGGACACTTTTAGTTTTATATTTTCTTTTGCAAAACAACTAAACTGAAAGTAACATATGTAAGGAATGTTATCATTACCTGTCAACAGACTTTATTCCAACTTACATACATTTAGACAAACCTATGGAACAAATGAATAAATTAAAATTATCTCATGAAGAAATTAAAATTATTCACGAGTAAAATACAGCAATTAAATTTTACCAAATTACGTGCTATCGTCGGGGCACTAACACACACGCGGTTGCAAATTGCGGATGGCCGCTAATGTTTACATCTGGTAGTTGCAGTCGTTGCCGTTCGGAGTGTAGGAATATAGTCGATTTAGGTGCCGAATACCTACGCGTTATATATATATATATATATATATATATATATATATATATATATATATAGACAGAGAGAGAGAGAGAGACTGAAATATCCTTTCCATTTACAATTAATTTTGAATCTTAGCTCACCGTTAAGAAGTTAGTAATGATTAATTGCATTTTTCTATTGTTTAGGATTATCATAAAGTGTTTCTTCAGGAAAATACCGGGTGGTCATAAAGAAACTTTGCTGATATATGGAACTCTAGCGGCTGTTGCGTTCAAACGATCGAG
The DNA here is from genome assembly GCA_907164885.2 of Dolomedes plantarius. Taxonomy (NCBI): domain Eukaryota; kingdom Metazoa; phylum Arthropoda; class Arachnida; order Araneae; family Dolomedidae; genus Dolomedes; species Dolomedes plantarius. The sequence goes on along the minus strand of OU015497.1, from coordinate 121,842,847 downwards.
ATGAGATTTCAGATATAGTTTTTCAGAGGTATGAGCTCGGGATTCTGTGAACGGCAACCAAGTGGCGCTCACGGTTACGGTTATAGGTACAGAAACTCGATATTTTCAAATAGCAACACCCATTTTTTCCCATCGCAAAATGCTCAGCGCATACGAAAACCTTATAGAGCATTGGAACAGTACGTGTATCACAAAAAACGGACGCGTTATGCACACACAAAAAACAGCTCTGCGAACGGCCTGCAAAACCATATATGGACCTCTAGTGGCCGTTCCGTTCAACCTATCAAGATGAGATTTCAGATATAGTTATTTAGAGATATGAGCTCGGGATTCTGAGAACGTCAACATAGTAACGCTCACGGTTGCGGTTATAGGTATAGAAACTCGAAATTTTCAAATGGCAACGTCCACTTTATCCCATCGCAAAATGCTCAGCGCATGCGAAAACTCCAAAAAGCGTTGGAACGGTACGTGTATCACAAAAAACGGACGCGTTATGCACGCGCAAAAAAACAGCTCTGCGAACGGCCAACAAAGACACGATCGGAGCGCACGGAGGAAATTTGCATATGACAGAGGCTAGAAACCAATCACATAACGCCGTTTGCCAGATATTGAGCGTAGAAAACCGATAAAAAGATCTCTGATCGTGTTTTTGTTAGCCATATCGATCGGTTGAACGGAACAGCCGCTAGAGGTCCATATATCAGCAAAGTTTCTTTATGACCTCCCGGTATTTTCCTGAAGAAACACTTCATGATAATCCTAAACAATAGAATAATGCAATGAATCATTACTAATTTTTTAACGGTTAGCTAAGATTCAAAATTAATTGTAAATAGAAAGGATATTTCACTATATATATATATATATGTATATATAACGCGTAGGTATTCAGCACCAAAATCGACGATATTCCTACACTCCGAACGGAAACGACTACAACTACCAGATGTAAACATTAGCGGCCATCCGCAATTTGCAACCGCGTGTGTGTTAGTGCCTCGACGATAGCACGTAATTTGGTAAAATTTAACTGCTGTATTTTACTCGTGAATAATTTTAATTTATTCATGGGATAATTTTAATTTATTCATTTGTTCCATAGGTTTGTCTAAATGTATGTAAGTTGGAATAAAGTCTGTTGACAGGTAATGATAACATTCCTTACATATGTTACTTTCAGTTTAGTTGTTTTGCAAAAGAAAATATAAAACTAAAAGTGTCCATGCTGGTCGCGAAGCGGCTAGTAATATTAATAACACGGAAACAAATCCGATTTAGAATTCTTTCAGGAATAGTATGTAGGGGAGAACCCGGGGTAGAACGGGGTGCCAAATGGAAAATATGTTTTAAAAATACAAAAGGGTTAATTAAGAGCGCTGCAAATTTTTCTATGAACACATTATAATGTTATATTCACAAAAATACAATAATATTGTAAGAAAACAACAGAACAATATTTTTTCTTTTCAAAAACAGAAAATTTTGTCATTTGCCCCGTTCTGCCCCATGTGGTAAGGACAAGTAATTATAAAAATATATAAAACTGGTGGAAATGCAGACAAAATAAGTTTGCTGTATATTTATTTTGTTTTTAATGACTATGAAGGTTTAACTTCAGTTTTCATTGATTGTGTCATTTTCTTAAACCTATTCAGAAAATCTACACACCAAGACAGCCTTATCTAATGAGACAGCGGTCTTCCCCCTCTTTCGATTCGTCCTTTCCGCGCTTTCTTTAACTTTTGGAATAGGCATTAGAATTTCAGGTGAAACATGAAATGAAGGGGCCCTGTTGTCAGTTGAGCACCCAGGAGTGGCACAATTAACCTCATTATATCGGACCTTCTTAATTGGCGTGTCATCATTAGAGTTGGCTGAAACCTCGCCAACTCTATCATCCAACCTGATAGGCATGCACCAAATGTTGCTTTGGGTTTGCGGACAGATAAAGTAGGATGTCTCTTAAGGAATCCATTGACCCAATTTTGACCTGCGATTACCTTTTGAAATCTATCACCAAGGCCATTTCTTACAGTCAACTGATAATTTATGCTACGCAAGTCTTTCATTGTTAGACCGAATAACCTAGTCTCTATAGTTTTTAAATAGTTGACGAGCACAAATTCCTGCTCTTCCGTAAATACGTTTTTAAATTTTCCAGCCATTTTATCAATCTTGTAGTCAGGGTTTTCTTCTCTTTTTTTAACGTATCTTTCCAGAATAACCTGGGAAACATCAATTTGTTCAAAGCCTCCAAATACCCAGATTGGCCAAAAATAACCACCTCTACAGTATTGTTAATTGCCTCAGTAGACCATGATTGCCTATTTGCTTTTTTCTTATAGTCTAGAACCATCTGAAATCGAATGAAAAAAAATTAGGGGCGTACTAAAAACGATCTCTTAGTTATTAACATTTCGGGCCCGAAAGGGGAAGTACCCCATTCCGCCCCACCCGTTCTGCCACAGGGACACGATTTAGGTTAGGAAGGTAAGGTCCCTCGATAAAGATACGTAAACAAAAGTTTAACTAGACGAAACTAAAGACAATTAAACGTACTTCAAACAAGTACTAAATATAGTTGTGATGTAAACAAGTAGGTGTACGTTACCTTGGTTACAAAATCATCAGAAGTTACAATACAAGAGCAAAAAATCCCACAACTAAAAATTCACGCACTAACGCTCGAGAAAACTAGACTAACATGGCTGCTGTAGTTGAGCAGCAATAGGTTGGTCTAGTTCTACTTATTGCCACTCGTTGGCACAACCTCCTTGACACCGAAAAACGTCGAACTTCATTCCGCCCCGGTACCTCCTTGTTCCCCGGGTTCCCCTATAGGAAATGTATCGCAAATCTAAATTAAATTATATTTACTATGATCTACAATATTGTTACGGGAAAAATTATTGAGACTCATATATGTATTATCTTCCTGCAATATATAGCTTCTTATCAATATTCTAGTGTTGATAAGCGGTGTTACAAAGTATTATATCAGCTTTTACTCTTATAATCGCCCACATATAAAACAATATTAATGACATTTGTCGTTTGTGGCTACCCAGTCAAAGTTAAACTATTTTATTACTGATCATAACAGTTTACTGGTACAAATTATAAAGAACTAGAAGTTCTGTCTACGACTGTGGTGAAACTGGAGGGTATCAACTCCTTCGTCATTACATCATATCGTCTTATTCCTGCATGCTTTTCTAAGGCGGAATTTTCAGGGTTTGTACTATTGGTTGTTGTAGAATTCACGAGAACTCCTTCAATCGGGCAAATCTGAAAAGAATTAATAATGTAAAAGAGGGATAGTTCTTTATTTTTTTCTGTATATATGTTCAGGCATTTAGTTGTGATTTTGACTTCGATGACGTCTAAAACTGTCTAATGCTGTACGTAATGTCTTCATTTTTTCAAAATAATTGATCTCGCCATTTATGTTTGGTTATTTTATTGTTGCATTTAAAGTGTTTCTTTATGCAAAAGAAAACTTGTAAATAGCATAGATGTATTTTATAATGAGATATCTTTGAAATTTCAAGTAAAATACTGTCGAATGTTTCTTATTTATATTTTTGCTATGTTGTTCATTTATTGTACGCATGTAATTTTGTGATACTAAGTGCTTTCGTCCATTGGCCTAGATTATGCAGAATGACAACAGGTTTTCCTTACCGAGGATTCTACAGCAGTGAACCTTATGGCGGGCTCTTTGTCTATATGATTTAAATTCAGGCCCAAATCTTTGCTTTTTAGACGGCCCCTTGTCATCAAAGCTCCAGATTCGATTATCATGTACCATTAATAATTGACACATATATTGGTAGTACTAACACGTTAGTACTACCATTGAGCAAATTTGTCTTAATTTGATTGAATTTTATTATCTGGCCCTGCAACCCATGTCACCTCTTAAAAGAAAATAAGAGTACCCCTCTCTAATTTTCTTTTAAGAAGATCTCAAACGATTTTTAAAGTTTGAGATTTAAAAATCGTTTTTGTATTTTGCTTAGTTGTTTTACTGGTTGGTAATTCCCGTTCTTTTTTAGATAATTGTTGTGGGTTTGTAAGCTGGGGTCATTTTATTCGGAATTTGCAGTTACTGAGATTTTGAGGCGTTTGCAAATACAGTGATTTCCGCTTATAAGAATCACGTTTGTTATTACTGTTTTTGATTCTTATAAGCGGTTGATTCTTATAGCCGAAATTTAGGTTTTTGGAATGGAACACACACACCTATATATACATATATTAGATAATTTACAATAAAATACTCTTTAATTTACGTTAATTATCTTTTATAAAAATCATTTTTATAATTTTAAAAATACAACTTAATTTCTATACCTATAAGTAGATACACATGATTATAGTAAGAGAAGAAAAAAATCCAATATTTGTTACAACATACCTGCTTAACAGTTTAACATTTCCACTACAGGAAGAGTGCAAGAAAAAGTTTTCTATGGTATCTAATAATGTCACGATCATTATCATATCTAATAATGTCATTTTCCTAAATGATAGTGGACACTTCCCCGAAGTTTTATGTGTTTCAGGGTTCAGGAAGCCGCAACCAGGATGTGGGAGATGGGAAAAAAGAGTCCCTGTCTTTGTTTGTCAGTGGAGAAAAGTGAAATCGGATCCGCACGGGTAGGATGCCCCTGCGTCAAGCTAATAGTATAGTGTTTAGCTAAAGCGTTTAAGGGAAAACTAATATGTTATGTGTAACTAAGAAAGGGATTCATTTTACGACTGAATTCCATTCCATTTTATCACTCTTTCTTTTAAAAAGAATAGAGAAAAAACTTCGTACCTTTGGAGGGTTTGAGTGGCTTTTTTTGGAAAAATGAAAGGAAAGCGAAGAGTGTAAACTGATTCTTAAAACCGGTGGATTGATTCCTTAAAGCGAAAATTTTAACATGGAAATAATACATTTGTTTTTGTTTTTGTGATATTGATTCTTATAAACGGTTGATTCTTATAACCACTGATCACTATAAGCGGTGGTTACTGTATTTAGGAGATGAGGCCCGTTTTGACACAAAATTCCTTCATAAGCACATTGTGAGAGAATAAAGGTAATTTATTCGATTGTTTTAAAAATACTCCGTATGAAATGAAGTTTGTAAAGCATAAGAAAAAATGAACTATCGTAACCACTACCACCTATGTGAATAATCTGAGGTTGCTCGGCCCAACCATCATTCCTGAGTCTACATTTTTTCGTATTAGCCAATAATCAACTATTTTTCTTACACATATTCGCACGTAAGTATTTATCAATTAAAAAACATCTCATGCTATTTATACAGTACTAACTAGAAGCGAGTTGAGAAGGGGATGTTGTGAAGGATTACATTAAATTTCAATTTTTAAAACCTTCTGCATAAGTATACTTATATATTTTTCTAGATTTTTTTGACCTTGTAAAGTATAGTCAATGTCTAATAAATATCCAGAATATACAAAGCATAATATCCCTGGCGCCTCAAATTCATAACTTCATCATGGTAAAAAAGGGGGAATAGCCATGATAATCTTATTCTGTTAATCTATTTATGCATTTTGACTATGAACAAATTGATTTCTAGAAATCAAAGAGGTCAAAGATATGGCATATCATATATAAGAGAAATATCCGCAACCAAATTCATGAAATTTAGATCCAGCATGCAAGTGAGTCAAACTAAAATTCGGGCAAATAAAATCAACTTCAAATGAAATTCATGACTCAAATTAAATAGTTTACAAGTTTATTCACATCTTTAAATTTCAATTCTTAACATAATAGCTATTAAAATAGTATTATTTTTTGAAGTTTTATAAATGCCCTCAAAAAATTTGTTGCGAGTAGCATTGCAATTTTTAAAAAATACAGCTTTTTATGATTTTATCCCTACTGGTTTATGTAATTCTTCCTAGAAATCCAGCTGAACTCAGCTGGTTCATACGGACATCTAAGAGAAAATATTTTGAACCTCAACGGTTTAATTAGAATTAAAGAGAAATTGCTTATTTCACTTTTAATCATCTAACTATTAAAAGTACCATTATATCAAATGTTGCTCAAGTGATCATTTGCAAAAGATTAAAAAGGTTTTGAAAGTAATCTTCACTAATTAGAGAAAGATATTTTACAACTGTATGATAAAAACTTAGGTACTTTAACAAAATCTATAAAATGAAGGCTTATAAAAACAAATCTAAAAAATATTAATTTCTCTCTAAAAAATATTAATTTTGGATATATCAGTTCTATTTGCCATTAATTCTCTTTCTCGATGGTTCAAATAGTTTATCCTATCCAATAAAATGAAGTTTAAATTTTTGTCATCTTGAAATATGAACTGTTCACATTAAATTCGGTAACTAAATACTGTAGTGAAAGTGTATGTAATTCAATGTACAATATATTACAGAATTTTCATACATTAGCGAGACGCTTCGTGTAGCTATGAATCATGTATCTCCTTTCATAGATATCTCAAATTTTCTGGTCGGAAATATCATTTGATAATGAGTAATATTTATATTTAATTTATTACCCAGGTATATTTCAACCTTGGTGGGAGGTATTCCTTTTCACCGAGTGATAATTTTTAAAAATTTAGAGCAATCCTTATTTTCATTTCAAAATTAATTTAGAATATACTAATTGAGAAAGAGTCTCACATTAATGTCATTAAAACCGCAGAATTGTTAAAAACATTGATTATAAATTGATGACATCTTTAAATCTCATCTTTTAATTAATCTCTTGCAAAACATATCATTTTCATAGTTGTAAAATAAACATATTAAAAGGGACAATTTTGCTAATTTATTAACCTATAAAACGTACTACTCTGCTATATTTTAATTATTGTGACGGAGAGATAATAACCTTAGTTTAAATCGTAGCTTTTATCTTTTGTCACTAACGGATATTAATATTTAATAGCTGGTGAATTAAGTTCGCTAATGCCTTCTCTACTGAACATGATTACAAGGACGTTTAATAGAAAAGATTCTGAACTTCATCGGTTTAATTAGAATTAAAGAGAAAGTGTCTCTATTTCGCTTTTAATCATCTAACCATTATAAAGCACCATTATGTCAAATGTTTTTCAAGTGATCGTTTGCACAAGATTAAAAGAATTTTTAGCGATAATTTTCACTAATTAATGAAAGATATTTTACTATTGTATTAAGATAACAGCTGAAGTTCTATAACAAATCAAACGAAATGAAGTCCCCCCCCCCCAAAAAAAAAAGAATAATATTTGGTAAGTTTAATAAAATGTTATGAAACAGCCTTGAAATGCTGTTATGCAATGCCGGTCCCATACATCAGGCGCCGAACTGAAAGAAGCTTCAAAATAAGACAAAGTAAAAATACGAAATTCTTAACGAATAACGAAAATTATGAATAGTTTTATCTGATGTGTGACAAAATTCGTAAAATTACACAAATATAAGCGAATTCACGGCTATTTTTTATAGACAGCTAAATTTGAAATCCTGAGAAATAAATTTTGAATGCATATTTCCGAACGTTGTTGTAGATCTAAGAATTCTACTAACACTGAGCGCAATTTTTCTAAACTGAATATTTTAGAGAATTTTCCACAGACAATAACCCTAGATGAATTGAAACATATAGCAATAGTTTCTATAGAAAAGGCAGTATCTAAAACAATTCATTATATAGATGCAATCAAGCAATTCGCTGCCATAAAGGCTCGAAGAATAATTTAATAATTATTTTTATTGCATAACAAATTATATTCAAATTTATTTACTTTTTCTGCTCATTTGAGCTTTTTTATAAATATTTTTTCTTAATTTAAACACATTTTTTTCCAAAATGATCTTTATTCTAAAAATAGAGTATTTTTAATAGAGATATGTTCATTACTTAGTGTCTCTCTAAAAATCTGAAAAAGTTCCGTTTCTAAAACTTGCCTTAGGCCACAATGGATCGGCCCGGCTGTGCTGTTATGTATGCAGTAAAAGTGTACAAGTATGTATGGTGAGACGTATCACCTCTTCATTCACAGCCTTCATTTAAAGTAGTAAAGAATTATCAAATAAACAATTCAGTTTTGATAATATCAATAATAAGGGGTAGAAATCATGGGACTGTTAAATAAGTTTTGGATTAACTGCAAATAAAATACAAAAAATAATAATAATAATAATAATATATATATATTATTTTTTTGTATTTTATTTGTATATATATATATATATATATATATATATATATATATATATATATATATATATATATATATATATATATATATATGTGTGTGTTATATATATATATATATAAAGAAAATAACAAATACCGTTTTTACTTCTTACTGTTTTCTAACCTTAGAGAGGTAAAAAATAGTGGGTGGATAAAAGACATTGCCACATAACCCGAAAATGATGGAGACATAGAAGAGTCATTGGAACTGATAAATTTAATAGGTATCGAAAACTTCTGAGAAACCTAAATTAGGAAATTTTTCTTCAACAGATAATATCAGAATGATCGCGGAATAATGGCCCAAATTCAACCCGTAATACTTGGTAATAGAATTCCTCAAAATTAATTTCAAACTATTACTGTTTTAAACAGAGTTTCGACAAGTCTACGTTTATTTTCAAGTGTTAGTTGCAGCAAGAAGTTGGGGAAAAAATTTTACCTTAATTGAGGAAAAAACCAATTCATTCACACACAGAGTAAAATTTTATGGTGTCACAAAACTTTTGACGACTTCATTGATTAATATTGGTACATTTTATATTTTGATATCTAGATTTTATAAACTAAAAGAGGATCTGTGAGGGTATATTTGACGCAGTTCATTTCTTATGTTAACCGAGTTATATAAAACAGACATTAGCGGAAGTTAGCAACCAATGGAAAGCAGTTCCTGGTTCCAAGAGATAATGATTTTGCTCAGATAATGATATTCTAGAAGGCGGTAGCCATAAGAAAAAGTTTTTATATCGAACTCACAACTGAAAAACTAGCAGTATGCTATACAGTATGTAAGGTGATAAGTATCACATCTTCATCCCCATCATTCATTTAAAGTAGAAAAGAATTAAAAATTAAACAATTTAGTTTAGATAATATCAATAATAAGGGGTATAAAATCATGGGATTTTTAATATTGTTCCATTTTCCTGTGTTCGTTAGGATTGAATAAGAATCTCTTCAGAAAGTTCACACAAAATAATTTTATTATTTTGTAAATTCTTCAGGCGTATACACAAATTCAAACATATAATTTCAAGATAAAAAACTTTTTATGTACCATGTTTTTAAATTTTCTGTTGAATCATATAAACTTGACAATTCTACGTATTATTAAATGCGTTTTTAAAAATTTTTTGATGAATTATTCCATCAACTTGAAAGAAAATGAAGTTAATTGGAAGTTAACTTGCGTTTTGTCGTAGTTAGAGACGACATGTTTCTTAGAAAAGAGGGAGAGCCAAGTCACAGGTGCAGAAAACGACATTATTAAGAGGGAATTGAGAATAAGTAACATGAGTACAGTAAGGAAAGCAGGCAACGAGTCTTGACCAGCTAATAAATGGTGACCAGCTAGATTTCACGAACTGCGTGCGCAAAAATGAAGACGAGAGATGCCAAGTTGAAAGGAAATACGGACAGTAAAGGGGGACCAGCTAGAGGTAATGAACTAAGCAGGCGAAAATTAGAATCGAAAAGGGGTCAGGAGTGAAAGATGAAAAAGGGAGAAAGAAATTTATGATGTTGACTTTGTTAGGAGTGCCGTAGGAGGTCGAAGGGAGTCGTGAGAATTTGGCAGTATGAGGGCCCCCCAGAAAGCAGAGCATCAGAAACAAGGGCGGACGCCCCCTTCAATTTAGATTGGGATTAAAAATCATTATAAAATATATGTGCAGCCAATAATATAGGTCCAGGTTTACCCATTGGTCAGACGGTGGCCACTAATGGAAGCCCTGAGTGAAAAGTTGGAAATTAAGTTGAGGGTAAGAAAATTGAGCAGAGCAGATGGGGCTGAGAAGTCAAAAGGACGTAGACCGCATCAGAGGCTGAATGGGACGCATTTACCCTGGCAGATACGTAAGCCCAAGAGTTATTATATAGAGAGAATATAAGCAGTTGTGTCCAAGAGACGGAGATGTTTGAATGAGATTGTAAGCTGACGTGTGATAGGAAGCTGATGATATTAAGAAGCCCAGAGAACGGATCCAGGCAGATGCTTTCAATTTCGTGAGCGTTAGCCCCGTGAAAACCCAGATCAGGTCCGAGTACCGCATCCAATTGTTCGCCAGCAGAGTTGGACGGACGGCAGATAGCAGTTTGAGGCCCCCGAATCTCCAAGACCGGAGATGACCAGATGAGGAAAGGATCAACAACAGTAGAAATCCCCGATCTGCCTAGTTCAATGAAGCAGAAATGACCCTCATCTCCAGCGAAGATTGACCAGCGCCCATCCTCAACGAGTTCGTGCCGACGGGAAAAGTCCTAGAGCTTATGCCGCAGTCGTATCGTAAGGTTCCCGCTATAAGGAGCAAGAGATGTCGAGCGATTCAGTCCAACCAATCAGAAGGAGGCGCAGAGCTACTTCTTGAGTCCCCGACGGAGAACCTCTATTGTTGAAAGGAGAGAGTGCCTATTGTTATGCCGGCGAAGTCATCCAAGGTAGGGAGAGAATTTTGTGTTTGCTTTTCTACCAATGCCCAGCTCGTGTAGTGCCCGAGTTAATTATATGGGGTTAGATTAATTTTTGATTGATAATTATTCGTATAGATATATATCACATAGTAGTATTGATTAAAATGATATTTTGCATAAGGTATGAGTAATAATGAAATGTTTATATATGTGTATATTTTGATTATATTTAATAAATTGATTGACTAAAGTACACGTGAGTAATCACTCTTAGTTTTATCCAAGTACTACCACTTAATTAACAATTTAGATCCCTGCCGCACGTTTAACTTTTCGCTCCCGTTCCGGCCGATAGATGGCTGCACCAGTCTAAAAAACAAAATTAACTGAAAATGAATTCAATTCTGCTTAAATATCGCTAAAAGTATCAAAAGAATACATTGTCATCGTGTTCTGAGCTATTCTAAAAGTTTCAAATGTCTAGCTAGTCGGGAAGTTAGTTAAAAATCGATTGCAAGATTTGTACTCGACAAACACGCTAACACACAAACAAACAAGAAAGCGAGTTAATTAAAACATGTAAAAAAGACGTAACAACTGTCTTCTATACAGCAGAAAATTCTAAAAACACAAGTCAGGATACCAGAATTTTCAATACAATACACGCCAATTAGCGCAGTTACAATACATTCAATTCTCACTAGGAAATTGAACTGAGTTCCAATGCCAATGTCAGGTATATTTATAGATTTCCAAAGCGCCCTTTATAAGTCAGTCACAGCTAGATATTTCTAGAAGCTTCCAGAAAGGTTACAAGTTGGCGAAATATCGCTAAGTCTGGCGACCAAAATAATTCACAAAATCCATCGCCAGTTTGGCGTTAACTCTCATATTTGGCGAGATTCCCATAGACTCCCATTTTAAATACGTAGCTATAGGAGCTCATCCATAGAAGCCATTTCAACGAAACAAAATGCAACATTTACAAAATTCGCAACAATATATTGTTGTAACAGTCCCATGATTTTCTACCCATTATTAGTGATATTATCTAAACTAAACTGATTATTTAAAAATTCTTTGCTACTTTAAATGAATGTTGTGGATGAACAAGTGATACTTCTCACCGTTCACACTCTATGGCAGAGGGTTCATTCTTTTCTATTTCGAAAGACAATGTAAACAAAGCTAAACAGAAATCCTGAATGGTAGTATAGTGAGGAATTTTTAGTTCAACAGGAGAATTTCTAAAAAACTCAGAACATTTCCACTTAAGTAATAGATTTGTAGTGACCAACGTTCAACATAAAAAACTGAACTAAAGTTTAAAAAAAGTAATTAATCAAAATTTATTGCTATTCGACCTGAGCCAACAACAAAGTAGAGATATAAAAAAAATGGAGTTAAAATGCGCCTAGCTTGTATATTCCTTCTCATGTGGAATTTACATCCCTAAACATATAAACCTATCATATGTCTCCCTCTATGCACTGGATTTCTCCAGTTCTTACCTATTGCACTAAAGCTCCTATTAAACAAGTTTCCGCCTCAATTCACAGGTTTTATTGCTAGCCGTCGAATCAGTTCAATAAAAGTTAAATATTTAACCTGATTGGATCTTTGTTGCTTTGGCGATCGAGGCATGCTCGGTCTCTAATTTTAACACTTCATCTCATAAATTACTCGCTCCGTGCTTACATCACATTTCTGATCCGCGTACCGTGATCAGCTTCTTTGAACTAAGAAGAAAGTCACGAAAATTGACAGAAAGGTAATGTTTACAGAAAAAAATTGCCCTTTCAGAATCGGCGCAAGGAAAGCTAACTGAATTCAAATACTTATGCAACAGATAATAATAATAATAATGCAATACGTAACAGATTTTTAAAAAAATATATGTTTGTACTTATTAGAATCATAAAAATTATTGAAAAATATACAACACATATTTCAGTAACACGTAGAAAGAATGGGAAATTTCTTTTCACGCAGTTCTCCAACCCAAGTTATACGGAATTTTTCATCTCAATATTTTTCTAATCACAAATTAGAAAACATATATTTTTTAATACATGGAAGAAGACGCTTGAATAAGGAGCACATAATTTTTAAATTTTTAAAATTTTCCCTAGTCATTTTTTTACATGGCAGTTAATTAGGGATTATATATCGTCAAAAAATTAATTTGATTTTTGAAAAAAATTGCTAATTTGTTTTAAGAAAAATACTGAGAAGAAATTTCTCAATACTTTAACACTGAGAATTAGAGGTTCGCGATGTCAAATGATGTACCTCCTAGAGAACTAAAATAATCCTGCTTTAATTTCTCTCATTTTCATCTCTTCATAATTTACATGCAACATTTTTATTTATTCTAAATGCCTAAGCTAAAACAAAACCTAATTAGAAATTTTTTTCTTCGCCCCTTTTTCGTTGCTTTTAACAAACATTACAGTGTTTCATGGTTCCAGTAATATAATACATTTTTACGCTACGTTTCTCACTTGATACCCAGTTAACTCTTTTTTTATCACCCGGATGTGTTTCAAAATTATGAGGCCATTTCTTCCGCAATTTTTTTTTCAAAACGCTCATAATCCCGCTTTTTCTCGCGTGCTTTAAACAGGTTCTTTCTTCATTACGGTTGTTTTTTAAAACATTTTAATTTCTTTTTCTTTCTTTGGCAAAAGAGAAATGCTTTAAAAAATGCTAAAAGAAATCACTTAGAGATACAAAACTGGCGAGTGTAAATACAAAAGAAAAGTAGATAAAAACAGCGTGTAAAATATTAGAGTGAAATAATTTTTAAGTTGTGACAGTGTATTATTATTCTCAATTTAAAGTGTTTATAACTTGCTTTCGTCCTTTATCAACTGGATACTTCTGATATCAAAAGTTATATATTATTTTTTCTAAGTACTGCCACCAGAAGAAAGAATGAATTCACTGTTAAACAGATCTAGCATAATGTATTGCAACGTTTTCCGCTTTGAATTTGAATTAAATTATTTTTTGCAAAATTCCCGTAGTAATAGAAGTATAATTGCTTGGGTTTTAATTTAATTTGTAAAACATGAGTATATACTTTATGTTGTTAAGTTTCTAATACAATTGACTTTAAAGTATATAGTAAAATTTGAAAATGTTTGGAATACTATACTTATGTACACATCAATATTTATGTACAGTACCTTGGTCATTTTTATAAAACATTTTCCAACACTAATTTATATACATATAGAATTCTGAAAGTAACATAATTAAAGAAGCGGAGACTGAAGTGTTTTAATTATATTTAAAGGATGTGAAACAAGGGAAGTATGCTGGACAGGACTTTATGAAATCCAGCATTTTCGGGGATATTACAGATAATCAGCTGTGAAATAAACGAATAAAACAATAAAAGGGAACATTGTAGTCTTGTATTTTTAAACACAAGCTACTTAAATAATTTTCACGATCTGTCAATAAATATACTTCATTACACAAAACATCAAATGAAAATTTATTTCTTCAAGTGGCGATATTTATACATAGTTCTTAACTGACCCGAGTAAGATATACTGCATATGTTAAAAGGTTATTTTCAGTAGATCTGTGTTTTATGCTCGTCTTCAAACTTTTATCCATCAAGTGGCATCAAATGTCAAACAGCACTTAAGATTAAAAATTTAACCACTAAGAACTCCTCATAACAAATAGCAAGGACAATTATTTTTCACTTTACCACGTATACAGAGTTCCCACCTATATCCGTTAAACCCCCTTTACTTCTAAACGGTGACAGCTTAGGCCATAAAGTTGCTGTCTAGGTATAGTAAAAAGGCTATGAGCTACGTGATGAGACAACTTACAACGCCATTTATCGGGAAAATTTTGGAATTAGCGTTTTTATCTCAAAAACGGTACGAGCTACGGGAAAAAAGTCAATTACAAAATTGTTCAGAATCACCAATTTAGTAAGAAAAGACACCCTGCGCACATTTATTGTTAAAACAGAATGTAGAAAATGAACATTTGTTTGGTTACGATTTCTAAAATTGTCATGTCATAAAGAGTGGAAGAAAGGAACTGAGATACATTTCTATCTTCAGGATCATTTATTTATGTTGCTGAAAATGTTCTCCATTAGCCACTATACACATTTGCACTCTGGACTGAATTCTCTGGTCTTTTCGAGCTTCGCTCCCGTTTCACGAAGCCATAGTGTTGAAAATCACGACCAAAGAAATGTTCATTTTTTACATTCTGTTTTGAGTATTAACGAGCGCAAGGTGTCTTTTCTTACTAAATCGATGATGTTGAGCAACTTTCTAATTGACTTTTTTTTCCGTATCTCGTACCGCTTTTGAGATAAAAACGCTAATCCTAAAATTTGCCTATAGATGGCGTTGTAAGTCGTCTCATCGAGTAGCACATAGCCTTTTTACTATACCTAGACACCACCTTTATGGCCTAAGCTGTCACTGTTTAGAAGTTAAAGGGGTGTAACGGATACAGGTGGAAACCCTGTATTTATATTTTGATATCATACATTACACATTATCACTCACTGAGTACGAATTTTTCAAGTTATAGATCCGTGTTTAAGCTTTTAACTTTGTATCACTAACTTACGCCTTCGCGTAATAATACTCATACTAAAAAATCTTGTTATAATATTCTGGTCGCTATCGATCAGAATCGAAATCACTGTACTCAGCAGACAACCATTTTAATCAAATTAAGTTCCAGACAATACTACAGAACAATTAATCACCAAAAATTTAGTCTTAGACAGTTTGACGATTCACGGTCTGCTATCACTGACTCGATCACTTACAATTTTTATTTATTTATTTATTTATTTATTTTTTTACAGTTGTTACGTGTGGCATCAAACGGCAAGAATTTTACTAAACCATCGGATGAAAACTGGAGGTCTACTTTGATGGCGTCTCAAACCATCTAAAACTGATTAAATTTATATTTCCCACAATAAATTTCGTGAACACTGCTCATTAAGTGGGAAATACATAATTAAAGAACTACTTATTTATGCGGTAAATATGCATTACAGTTAAATATTTTCAACGATATACAACGATAGAAAATAATAGAATACAATTCTCATATAACATAATCCTATTACTGTTTTCCAAAAGCGACTAAATATAAAAATTATCAAATATATTACAAACCATAAAATACTTTTAAGTCCTCTCAAAGTAACTCTATTGATTCGCACAAATTATCGGGAAAAAAATCTCGGCTTCTGGAATTAATTAATTATACCCGTCATTTCGCTTTTAACTTATTGAAGAATGTAAAACATGGTTAAATACAATTAATGGATAGCATGAGATATCATTAGCCAAGGTTAATTAGTTTTCGAATCTATCTCAGAACTAATTAGGTATGGTGGAAAATTGGAAAAATGGAAAATCAAAATATGTGTAATGAACTATTCGAGAGTAGTTACCTATAAATTTTAAAACAGTTAATGATATGATAAGACTTTTATGATGGGTATTTAACAATATTTTGAAATATATCTATCTTATACGTCAGATTTGGAATTCTTAAATTAATTAAAGATCGCCCTAATATTCAATAATTTAAAAAGAAATTTATAAATAGAAGAATTTTTCTTTGAAATACAAAATGCAACGATAACTTAATTTGTATAATCAAATGACATTTAATCCTGAATAAGATATTAATCGTAATATGTCCAAATTTGAGACTTATCTCTTTACTTTTTTAAATATTTGCAGTATACGAGAATATATATAAATATATAGATATGTGTGTGTGTGTGTGTGTGACAACACGGACGTGGGGCGAGGGATGAAGGCGAAACGGATGATATTGCGGCCCGGCAGTGCGTCACAACAGTTCAAAATCGTTGGCCAGTGACGTTTTTCAGTATCTCGAAAGTAGTTATAAAGAACTGGCCCCTCAATTTTCTCAAACAGACACACACATCACACTGCAATTCTCAACTAACTTTTATTTTATCTGAAGACTACATGTTTACTTGGCAACAGAAAATCGGAGAGTGACCACATCTACATGATGCCGAGCCTTAAATAGATTTTTCAGTATGGATCGTCATGTGATCTTGAAAAGAGAGGTTAATTGGCTAATGTTTAGGAGTGACATGACACCTACGTAATACCCGCGCGGAAGTAGTTAATTTATGTACCCACGCTACGAATTGCTTGGTTTTTAAGCAATAGAGCCGCCATTCAAAAACTTTCGCCCAAGGGAATTTAGAATAAGCTAGGATTTGAAAAGGATAAAAGGATTTTTAATGTTATATATATATATATATATATATATATATATATATATATATATATATATACACACATATATAGATATATACAGGGTGAACCAAAAGTCTTGCCCTGATTATAAAAATCCATTACAAAATAACCGTTTAATATAATAATGTAACTTTTGTATCGTTGGATAGGTCAGTTTTAGTAGTGTTTTTTTGTGAAATAAATTATGAGAGTGCTCCTTCAAGAGGGGCTCGGGGGGAATATTTGAAAGGAGGACATCATTTTCGGCCGGAATGGCGTCGATTCAAGAGAAAGCCCAAACAGCGTTACCCCCCTAACATTTACTTAGACTTATTGCAACTTTTTCAGAAAGATGTCGCACTCCCACACTGGGGATCATTTAGAGCGTGATTTCCTAGACGAAACATGTACTGTGTGTACTGAAACAGAAGCCATGTTAAATAACACTTGGCGGGAACTGGAATACCGCTTCGACATCCTCCGAGCTACCAAGGGGGCACACGTTAAAATTTACTGAGGTAAATGATCTTGTAAAAAAATTTATAACAGTACTTACAATATATCCAAACAAACATAGGTCTAATTATAATAGTTTGAGCACAATAAATATTTATAATGAGGGCAAGACTTTTGGTTCACCCTATATATATATTGCACTTTAATACCTCGAGTAATTATATAAATATTTAAACTTTCCTCCGACATGGAGGTTTATTTTGAGAATATTTATTTAAATGATTCAATGTTTTCATGCTCAAGAACAAGACATAACTCAAGAACAAGAATTGACTATTGCTCATCAATTTGAGATAAAGTTTCTCTATGCTCAAGTAAGATTGCTTTTAATGGCAACTATTGGGTTGAACTTCCAACTTTCAAACTACACGAAAGATTCTTCTTCTGTTTTTAGAGCCACATTACCTATTTGTTCCGCTTTTCGAAAAATAATATAAGAATTCCGTAGGCAAAAGCTTCTATTGTCAGCCATCAGATGAGCACGATAAAGTTTCAGATAAGACAATCATCTTTCCGTTAACTATAATGACGAATTTACTTTAAAATATAATTATAAATACCTATAATATTGTAACCAAGCCTTTGTTTTAACATAATCTACAAGGTCTGACAATAAAGTTCGGTGAATAGTCCTGTAACATTAACGTAGATGAAATATTAACGAAAGTTACCTTACTGTCCTTCGAAATAGTCATGTCCCATAACTATGCACCGCTGACATCTGCTATACATGCTCTGGAAACTTTGCAAGAAGTCTTCTTTTGGGATGGAGTTCAAAAGCCTCGTCACGTTTCGTTGGATGTCAGGAATATCGTCAAATTTCTTTCCTTTCAAAGCGAGTTTGAGTTGTGGGAATAGGAAGAAGTCTGGAGGATTGAGATCTGGTGAGTATGGTGGATGTTCAATTTGCACCACCCCCTTTTTTGCCAAGAACTGTTTGACGATATTCGCTGTGTGAGGGCGAGCATTGTCGTGAACAAAAAACCATGAACCTTGCTGTGCGTACTGGGGTCGTACCCTGCGTAGACGTTTCATGAAACGGGTCAAAATTTCAATGTACCCTTCAGCATTCATCGTCGTTCCCTCAGGTAGAAATTCCTTGTGGATAATGCCTTGGCTATCAAAAAAGGTGATGACCATCATTTTGATGCGTGATTTTTCTGCTCTGATCTTTTTCCAACGAGGTGATGCAGGAGAACTCCTTTCCATGCTTTGCCGTTTCGTTTCAGGGTCGTACCTGAGACATCAGGACTCATCCTCAGTGACAATACAGTTCAAGAAGTTTGGTGTCGCATCCGCCGTTTGGACAAAATCCTGTGAAGCCTCTAAACGTGCCTGCTTGTGATCGTCATCCAAGTAATGTGGCACACGACGACAACACGTTTTTCTCATCCCTAAATTGTGGGTAACGATTTGTCGCACGGAACAAACGCACTAAACAAGCACTTTGTGAAACAAGTCTTACACGGAACACAAACGACGCTCAACTGAACAACGGTGGGGGCAGATGGTCAACACCTACCGCTACACAGGTGCAGCGTTTCGTTTCGCTAGTGTTGCCAGATCGGCCGTTCTGACTTCATTCACCGAACTTTATTGTCAGAGGTTGTATTCAGCTTCTTATCATTTGAGGAATACCGTATTCTTCCTAACATGGCGTAACTAAGCTACGTTTTCGCTGTATTAGAAACAAACAAACAATCTCAGAATTTTATTAGTTCATACAGTGAAACTTCTGTATGGAGGCTGGTAGTGGTTCCTGAAAAAATGGGCCGTTTTAACAAATTTACTGCAATGAGCCTCACAGGTGGGTCTCAAAAAATTTTCTTCTGTACCGTGAGTATCACCCGTGAGTCACCGGTATCATTGCATATTAAGTTAAATAAAATTTCCTGGGCAGTTCAGCAATGACTTTATGTATGTAGGTGGCACTCTACGATAACAGTTCTTTTAAAAAAATCAAACTTGGACACCCTGCGGCATTTATTATCGGTTCGGAAAAGTTTTTATTTAAAAATTTGTTAATTTATTACTGTCGCAGTCACGTGTACAGTAGGTTAGAATTTTATATTTTTAAGCTCAAAACGATTGTTTTTATTGGGAAAAAAATGCAAGTTTTTGATTTTTCATTAAAATTATTTGGATTTTTCTTGATATCTGTTATTTTAAAGTGATAGTGCTGACATATTTTGAACTCTTTACAAACAGTTAAACTTGTGCTTTTAAGTTACCGGTGATCATTTTAACTTCCTATGAGGGCAGTGAACGTGTTAAGGGGTGGCCGTTGAATAGAGGTTTCTTTGATAATATTGACTCTAATCGAAAGTCTTTAATCGGTTCTGAACAAAGTATGGTCGTTTAGACTAGAGGAGTGGCCGGTTAGATAAGTTTCACTGCAGATCAAATAATCTTGTTCGGTTCGTTCACACTCAGCTCTCACGTGAAACTTGCATGTTATACACAACTTAATTACTGGCCATTATTACTCATACGCTTACAAAATTCCTTTTGAATTTCCTTCATTTATTTATTTATTTTTTTATGTTCGTGTAAATAGTTAAAATACTTATTCCCGCACTATACATTAAAAATTTGATGAATTTTAGAAATATTTTGCCTTTTGAACAGCTGGTTTATTTCAGCTCCCTTCCAAGCGATCTTTATCTTCTTCACCTTCTCTTACCTAATGATCGGAATTAGCGTGTCAGATGGGATTTGGCATTAGTAGCCCTGGCAAAGTATTGGCAAAGAAATAACTTTGACCCATTTGCATCTAGGCTTCTCCATCTTCATGGCTGTGCCGTGTTGTTTCAACTGGCTTAGCTGATTGATATTTTCTGGAGTGGAGTACATGGAAATTAGTCTGATACGTTTAGAAGATCGTCCTCATTTAGTTTGGCTGTTTCTGCGTGTTTCTCCATAAACTCCTATTTCGCTTACTTCATGACTTTCAGCCACTTTTCCGTATTTGTTACCAAAAAAACTTGGATAAAAAATAACCGTAAAGAGGAAAATGTTCAGACGTGGTATTTGAAAGAGCAGTAAATTTCTCAGCATTTAGTATTAGTCTTTCAATGAAGTTCCAAAAAAAAGAACCAGATATCAAGAAATAATATGAGCTCATTACTAGATACTACACTGCTGGCCACTGTAAATGCAACACCCTGTAGGAAACATGCAAATAACATGAAATTTACAACATGCATTAGCGGAGCTGAGATATGCAAATGATTAGAATTTCAGCGCAGACGCACATTACGCGCGCCTGTGGCGCCACTTCAAAGCGCTATTTAAGGCTTGGAGATTTCGACGATTTCAAGTTCGGCAATTGTGTTTTTCTTGTGGTTTTTTCAAAAAAACGATCAATTATGCCTCGTCGAAAACAGCGATCATCTTTTGATCAAGTATCTGAGTTCGACAGAGGAAGAATAGTGGCCTACCGAGATTGTGGATTATCTTTCAGGGAAATCGGTAGTCGTGTTGGACGAAACCAAACAACTGTAATGCGGATATGTGATCGTTGGATGCAGGAGGGTACGACGGACCGGCGTGTTCGATCGCATCCATCTCAGCGCACCACTTCACGTGATGACAGGCAAATTGTGCGCATGGCAGTGACGGATCGCTCAGTCACATCACGAACCATAGCACAGCACATGCAGTCTGTAACGCATCATCCAGTGTCTGCGCGTACCATTCGACGCCGTTTATAGCAGAGTGGTCTGTCCGCAAGACGTCCATTGCTTTGTCTACCCTTGAAGCAGAATCACAGACGTCTCCGCTGCCAATGGTGCGATGACAGAAGGATGTGGACGGCAGAATGGAATGAAATTGTCTTTACTGACGAATCACGCTTCTGTCTGCAACACCACGATGGTCGCATTCGAGTCTGGAGACACCGTGAAGAGAGGATGCTGAACAGCTGCGTTATGCACCGCCACACTGGTCCTGCACCGGGTATTATGGTATGGGGCGGTATTGGATATCACTCTCGCACACCTCTAGTACGCATTGCCGGTACTTTAAACAGCCAGCGCTACATCTCCGAGGTGTTGGAGCCAGTTGTCCTTCCTTACCTTCAGGGCTTGCCCACAGCCATATTTCAACAGGATAATGCGCGACCACACGTGGCACGCATTGTCCAACGGTTCTTCGTCAATCGCCAGATTGAATTGCTTCCCTGGCCGCCTCGCTCTCCGGATCTTTCGCCGATAGAAAACATTTGGTCCATGGTTGCTCTACGATTGACCCAGATTCCATCCCCAGCTGCCACAGCAGATCAACTTTGGCAACGTGTGGAAGCTGCTTGGTCTGCTGTACCCCAAGAACTCATCCAAAGTCTCTTTGAATTAATGCCGAGGCGTGTGGCAGCGGTGATCTCCAACAATGGCGGCTACTCTGGCTACTGATTTTGGCAGGAACCACACTTCACAGAAGTCTATAAATTTAATCATTTGATACTTGGTCAACATGTTATCTACAAAATAAATTTTGTTGTGATATCTCTTCTCTTTCTTGGTGTTGCAATTTGGGTGGCCAGCAGTGTAGATAGGATGCCTCATGAAAATTCTCTAAGAAGTAATTTGAAATGAGATTTTGATTATTGGTCACAGCAACTGGTAATATTTCTGAATATAATATTTCAGTCTTTCGGGGAAAAAGTTTCTTATCGCTCTATATTTAAGAAAGAAGACTAGATTCTTTAATATTCACCATACGGAAAGATTGCGTGGATTTCCACAAAGGAAAAGAGAGACTTGTTTAAAACCCGCGGGAAAGTCTTGTTTAATGTCAGAAAATTAATCATATACTCCACATGAATTATATTGTTTCAAAACGTTCTTAGTATTCAGAGGAAAAGGTCCTTCCCTCGTTTCCGTAATTGAATAGCAGATGATGAATCAAATATAATTACTTCCGACGGGAAACCAGATTTTATAGGAAATCTGAATAAGTGCTTGATCTTTAGTGAAATAGAATTTCGTGCTTTTGGGTCTCAGATGTTTTGTTTCACTCAAATGGTTATTCTAAATTGATGATTTATTGCTAGAAAACTGCCCTAAACTATCAATTAAACGGGAACTGAATCGGCATTAGCTCATTTTGTCGTTCACCTTGAAGATTAAATGCGTAATTCGATATTTAGCAAATAAATTTGAGTTATTTTACAACACTATCGTTTACCACATTGGAGTTATTTCTGGCCATAACGGGTTATAAAGAGGGTTACATTTCGTAGGGGCTAAATTTATCTTTTACATGTTATCTTTTACATGTTATCTTTTACATGTTCAAGACCAGAGGAATTTTAAATTTTGGAAATTTTCATGCACATAATGAAATATATTGCAAGGCGTTCAAGTTTGAACAAAAATTCCATTGTGTTTCATGTACACTCTTCGCACATAGATCGGAGGTAATTAATTCAACATTTGTTTTTAATTTTGTACATGAACCAAACTTTCTGCGCTGTGAACTGTCACTAAGAAAATATGTCACAGGCTCAGCTACTCATTTAAACAATCTGTAGTTCATAGAAAACACCATAATTTCTAAATTTACTTGCTTTAAAAGAGCAATATTATTTCTTTCCGTTATTCGCCTCTAAGTATGTAATGATAAGAAATATGATCTAACATTTTACATTCCCACATAAAATCCGAATCCAAGCAAACAACCGGGAAAAGAAAGAGAACAAAATAATCTAATTCCTCCAAGGAATTTCCAACTATGGCGTTAAGTATCAAAGGTACTGCGTCCAAAAGAATAAAAGATTTTTACGGAAAATTTCCCAGAATTTAAGAAAGTTGCGTTCTAAATTTTCTCTTGCGTAATCAAAATTCGTATCACCTGAAGATTTCCAGAAAAGATTTTTATGTATTTGCACAAACAGGATTCTTTATAAAATATGTTGTATAAATTCAGCATTAAGGTTTGATAAAGCCGCCTTTCAAGTAATTGAAGTAACTCAAATCTTTCAAAAAATAAACATTTACGAAACTAAAAACTAAATTTAAAAGTATGTCAGTATGAAAGAGCCTTATCTATAATAAAAGAGAAGAATTTTAGCAAGCAAATTAAGTGGTATTATTTCACATGAAATTTTATTTATACTTAATAATGTTATGCGTAGATTCTCAGCATTTATAAACCATATTTCATTTCTTTCAACACTCTTTCATTCAACCTTTAACCTTCTACAGAATATAAACCCGAAACCTATTGCCAGCTTTCTGTTCTGTGAGTTCGGTTTATTTAAGATTCTTCTGAAACAGACAATGATACAAATATGGAAAAAAATTTCACTTTATTCATTTCAACATGTGTTTACATTTGCCTGCCAGATAAAAAGCTGGAAGTTAAATATTTAGCATATTTAATAAGTTTTCAGCGCTTGTAGTTATAAAAACGGAATAAAATTCGTTTGAAAAATCTTAATTAACTGTAGTACAGCATGAACTAACTCAATATCACAAGTACATTTCACATTCAGTAGGTAAAATATTTATACATATGCATAACCGATAAAAAGATTGGTATATGTACCTTAATATTTGCCTCTTAAATTTAAAACATATATGGGAATAAATAACTATATCTTCCACGAAAGGAATAATTCAAAAGTTTCTGTCACGCTTTTAGATGTTTCCAAATTATGTACGAAGTACAATTACATATGCTATCGTAATGAAAGTATTTTATATACTTTAAATTTCAAATTTACAGTATTCGAAAAATTGCATTCTACATAAGATCATAACTTCTGTTTATAAAACTTCTCTCTTGAAATCTGCATATGTTGAATTAGATTAAATCATGCCCGTTTAAAGAAATTTGCAGAAAATGTATAATTATAAAAATCACAGGCTATATCTCTAAAGTATATATAATTTTTAAGTACGTTTAATGAGAAACATGCAATATAAATTTCCTATGGCGTGGAAATAGTGAGTCAGGCCCCATTAGGAAGAGTCTGAGAGAATATCTGTACTTATTTTCCCTTGCTATAGATTCCCCCTTGAACATCGTCTGGATCAATCAGTAAATATTTTGACCCATTCGTAAGATAAAAACTGATTTCTAGGTTCGCACACTGGTTCTGGTTACACAGTTGAATTCCAGTTAATGATCGTCGCTCCAGCATGCAAAAGTAGCTGTTTAATTCCTAATTATTTTTCAATTGCTGCTGAAGATCAAGCTGCGCAAAAAGCTCGATATGTTATTTAACCAGATAAAACTTACTCTCAGATCGAAGATTGAATATCAAGGTTTCGATCAACGTCTAGGTCTACGTCTAATGATTGTATTTTAAATGTTGCTATTGGAAATATTGCAATAGGAATACCAGTACGGTGCTCAACAGTTAATGAAAATATAAAAATATGCTTTTTCAAAAATTGGTATTCAATGTTAAAAATAAAGGGAGAAAAACTTTCGAAATTAAGAAAAAGTAGACTAGAAAACGCTTGCACAATAGGCAACGAAAAAGGAGTGAAGAAGACGTTGGAATTTTCACTACTAGGGAAAGTGATTAAACCCACTTTCAATCACTAGCCGAAAAGTTTGATATTAACTGAGACGTGAGCACCACGGTAAGTACCTTTTCTGGGCTTATATTCAAATCCTGATTCTGCCGTCGTCTCATAGGATACATAAATCATTAGTTTGACAGGATAATAATTTTGGAAAAAGATAAAAGACAATGACCTAACAGTGAAACTAAAATTAAGGGTTTGCCAGTATCATCAATATCTCTTTCACAAGGCTAGCTCTTTTTCCATGAATTGCTAAGGAAACAGAAGAAAAGTATAGGTTTAATATACCAAATAAAAATATATTTAACTTAACTACAGCAATTTTGAGACCCAAGACTGTTATAAGCATAATTAAAGTGTCAAGATAAGAAAGTAAATAATTTTGTTTCTGATACAGTTGACTATGTAGTGCTTATACGCTAAGTTCAATAAACTGGTATAAATTTTAATATTAACTAGTTAGCTTTATCAGGAAGAGAGCCTGTGTATTTTTATGATCTTCTTTCTAACAGACTAAATAAAAATTCCTTTAAAATCAGTGAATATATCCCGTTTAAAACTTTTTTTTCCATTTAACTTTCCACTTTATTGCATTTAAATGTACTATCTGGCTATCCAATGGTATCAGCTGAATTAATTAGTTTATTAGTTACTCCAACGCAGCTGAATTTCAATTCAAAGTAAGAAGTTTCCTTTCAAAGGATCAATTGAAATAGCATATAATGATTTAGGATATTTCAATTTCATATTTGTTTCCACCAGATTGTTTGGTCAATAATAAACCCACATATAATTAGTCCAGTGGTAATTTTATCTATTTACAATTAGTAATCTACCCATAGCTTTAAATCCGAATACAAAAGAAGCTATTTTCTTTAATTAGAAAATTTTGCATCCATAAATGATGTGGCATCACAACAAACGAGAGCTATCATATAAAAATATGAAAAGTGGAATCTATTAATATGAGGTCGGAGTACGAATTTCCAAACACATGAATGTCACAATGCAATAATAAAATGTATATTGTACGATGTATGCGCATAATGTGTAATGAACATGTAATAGTGTATGGGCATATTTGTAAGATAGAATGAGTGCAGATTATAAAGCAAAATTACATGGTATTTCACTTGTCAAACATTTATCCAGAATATTCATTCCGTTCGTTAGATTGTCCATTCGTTTATAGCCGTAGTTCTCAACGGGTGGGGTACCGCCCCTTGGTAGGCGCTAAGAAGATCTAGGGAGCACTGCTGGTACAAGGCATAAAAGAGGGGCGTTGTGAGGACCAGCCCCTTTGGGCTATACTCGTGAGAACATGCTGAAAATGCGAATAATATTTCAATTGTCTACTATTGCACACTGAAGTTCGTTGGTTACCCAAGTGTACCTGTCTAAAATGTTTTTTTTAGCTCTTTGAATCAGTTTTAGAGTTTTTTAATATAGAAATGATTCGTTAAGAAGAAATTTAATCAAGTTTAAGAATCATGTAGCTTACTTGACCGATTTGCTTTATAAATTTAATTAAACAAATCTACAGCGGCAAGGAGATTATATAAATTTCATGAAAGGGAAGGCGACTATTTCTGCATTCGTATCTAAATTTACCTTGTATAAACAAAATGTAGGCCAAAGATAATTTTACCATTTTCCAAACTTGTCTCAGTGGAAACAAATAATGAAAACATTCTGATAAACACTCAGCATTTAAAGCACTTATAGAACAGATCATGAATGTATTTCAAGACATTCTCAATATGACTATTCCATATTGTGTCCTAGAATCTTACTCAAATCAACATACAGCACATTTATCACTGCTGGAGGAGATGATAGAAGTATCAACATATGAAGAGCTGAAATTAAAATTAAAAAATGTCTATCAAGAATTTTGGTTCCAAAAGCGAATCCCAATATTATATCCAGTTTTATGGGCTGCAGCAAAGAACGTTTTCATTGCATTCCCATCATCATATTTAGCCGAAATTGGATTTAACATGGTTACCAATTTATTGACAAAAAAAACCAGATTAATATTGATGAATTAGTGTAATCACATCAAGCACAGTCCTCTGACTAATAGTAGGTATTATTAAGTCGTATTTTTGATAATATATTTTGTTTATTCTACTTTGAGCAAGACGCTAGTACTGTTAATTCATAATCAATAAAACTATATAGTAAATAAATTGAAACAAAATCTATTTTTATTTTTGTAAAGGGCTGATTGGATCAAAAAAAAGATTGGGAACCTCTTGTCTAAGGCTTCAATCTCGCAGGCAAGCAAGAAAAAAAAAGTTCTTCTAATCTTGTAAGGATTAAATTAAATACTGAGATGTTTTTTTTTTCCTATTTATCAAAAAACTTTTATACCGTAAAAGAAAATCCAATGACCAAAGTATAAATTGCAAATTGTAAGGACTGCGACAGATATAATATCTGAAATTTCTCGACTTGTAAGAAGAAATTCAGCGAAATGTATATTCGTTTCTCTTTGTGTGTGAGATTGCCATGGGTGCAAACCAAGTACACAGGGAACATTTAAGGAAGAATCTACGGAATCGTTAAAACTCCATTAATGAGTAAGTGGGAAAAATAACAACTCATTTAGCTTACTATAACGACTGTTAAAAATAGATTATTGTAAAAATGTACTAACTGAATAAAAAAAAATGTAGTTGGTGTTTATGAAATTTTTGATGCATCACTCGTTGATTTCAGCAATTTACAACCGAACTTGGTTGTTATTCACTACCCTCATAACTATCAAACAAAACTACACCTCAAGATAATAGACTATATAAAAATTTTTGAGTCCATCGCATATCTAAAATTAAAATTAAGTAGATATAATTTCCCTCAGCTCTAACGTTAGTGGAGAAATATTTTATAGAAAGATGACAGTCTGTAAAAAGAAATATTTTACTGCAGTGCTCTTTTATACCAAAATTATGACAGGTTAAGAAGAAAAGTTGAGATGAATCAATTAAAAGATACCTCTCCCTTATTTCAGCAGTTTTGACGATTCTCTAAACCTTATTTCAACATTAAAAAAATTATATAAATACTGTTTAATTCCGCATTTCTGAACAATATAAGGGATTTTTTTTTTAATTCCTTCGTAGAGGGTATGAGGTTCATTGATATTCATTGAGATTATGTCCTGTATTCATGATCAGCAAGTCCGCTAAGAAAGAGGAGAAAGCTCGCTACGAACAAATATTGATTATTATAAATGTGCATATGTGAAAAATGAGTAAGCATTAGATAGATAGAAAGATAGAAAGATAGAAATGTTATTGTGGTGCCTAAGGAAAAAAAAGAACACGAGGGTGCAGGTTTCAAGTTACTCGAAAAAGTGATGACGTCAACCATACCGCCATACCAGCTTATCGTTTTTAACGCACCTTAGTGACTAAACGTAGAACTAGAAACTCCTCAAATTCATGCTAAATTTTTATTATTCCAAAAACACTCTTCCCAGATGTTTCGAAAATTTAGCGTTGGTATCGATTCCGAATTAATGATCGTAAAAGTGGTAACGTCAGATAATCGAAATTACCGATTTTTCAACCAGCGATTAAAGAAACACGAAGCTTTTGGGACGATCCAACTTGCGAATCCCGAGCTGGGTGTCAGAAGGCCGAAAAGATACTTGAATTTGTAATATTTTCAAAATCCCGAGGAGAGCGGGACGATATGGTCTCCGCCGTATGACGTCATACGGCTGAAGACTTCATGTGAGACCTTCGACCTTCGCAGTGGCGTACCTAGACCATTTGGGGCCCGGGGCGGATTTATTTTTTGGGCCCCCCCCCCCAAAAAAAAATGGTTATTTTTAACTTTTTATAATGACAGCTAGCCTTTCTTTGCCTTAATCAGATAGTCTCCTCAGGCTATTCACCTGTGCAGACAGTGGCGTGCCCAGGATTTTGTTCTGGGGGGGGGGGGTGAAGGCCTCCATGTGCTAGGGGTCGTCCATTTCCCTGACACCCTATTATCAGGGTGGACTAGAAGGGGGTGTCTTCCGGGGATCTGGGGGGGTATGGAATACCCACCAGCCGAAGGGGGGGTCCGGGGGACCTCCCCCGGAAAATTTTGAAAATTAGGTGTTAAATAATGCCATTTTAGGCTATCTAGAGTACTAGATGCCACTTCTTAAAAATCATATATCTATGAATTCGGATAAAATATTTAAAGCGACGTCCCCGTCATTAGTGGAATGGAAATCTAACAAGAAGTGCTTTTTAAAACAGATACGCGACGAAACAGTGCGTGCGTGCCCTGTTGAAAAAAGACCCCTTCAATACTTTGATAGGCAAGGGTTCGGTTCACTCTCGCGGTTCGCGGATAGTACTGTAGAAGTGTATAAACAGCGCTCGGCACTTAGCTTTAGAAATACTGTTTCTGGCACTGTGTAGCGCTAAAATTGTAACAATAAAGATCGATAAAAATGTAAGTGCAATAAAGATCGTAATGGTAAATAATAAATAACACAATTACTATTAGGCCTATACGAAACTTTTGCATTATTTTGTAAATTTAAAAAAAATTATTTTAGCTCTGTGGTGGGGGTCTTGTCCCGCTTCCCCCCTCCCCCGTCGGCACGCTCCTGTGTGCAGAGAAAAAATTGACAGAATAAGGGAGCGAACTCGTGCAGTACGAGGTGAGCAATGATCATTTCTGTTTAAGCGTTAAATTAATGAAAAAAGTCTTATGTCAAGGCCTGGGTTCGAGTAATCGAACCAATGACCTACCGCACGGCACAGCTCCGAGACCAACGTTCTAACCGCTTGATCCATGAGATCGCTAACTTACTGCTTGGTACAAGGTTAAAATCAATTGTACGGCGCTGGTTTTCGTTGTATGAATTTTTCGTCAGGCCAAGGTGAATGGTAAAAGGCTTGGCCGTTTGATTAATAAAAGCGATAATAGTTAAAGACAAAATTCATATTAAAAAGAAAAGGAGCCATTTTACTTACTTATAATATCCAGGTAGCTTCAAGGAAAACCAAAGAAATACCTCACTTTGATCTACGTTAACTTTATTGGTAATTCAACTTTAAAAATTTTTACTTTTCACAAGGCAATACACATTCACAGTATCAGTCTGAAAAAAAATAGAATGGGAATACATCACCTAGAAAATGCCGTGTTGTGTGAAACCATGTTATATGAGACCCAGGGACATTTCCAAAAAAGGGGGGGGGGGGTGCGTTCTAAAAACTTATTAAAAACAAACATTTTTAAAAATTCCATATAAGCAAGTTAAATTAAGAATTCTGTATTAATTACAAATAGGCAAAAGCCTCCTTTTAAAATTGTCTTTTTCTAACTTTTGCATCAGAAAATTGTCTAATTGTCTCATGAAAGTTTATTTTCATAGCCAACTTGTTCTCGATGGATAACATTGCTAGGCCATTTAGTCTGATTTGGTTCATTATTGAGCGCAAAAAGTTTTTGATGACTTTCAATTTCGAAAAACTTCTTTCACAAGTTGCGACTGAAATGCAAATCGTCAAAAACAACTTTAGTGCTAAATACAAGTTTGGTACTGACTCTTGAAATTCCATACCAACAATGAACTGCAAAACTTGAAGAGCTGACCACTTTTTGACTCCCTCTGTATTAATATTTGAAGATTATCATTATGGAATGGAATAATATATCTCCTAATGAAACATTCAAACTGGTTCAATCTATGCAGAAACGATTGATGGAGGTCCTTTAGACGTAAGGGCTATCCGACCATTTACGTCTTAGTCTTTTTATTTCTGGCAAAACCTCGTCCTTAGAAAATTCGTCGTAACTTTCAGTTAGACGAGAAATAAGTTCTGGCAATTTCTCATCTAGAGCTTTGATCAAATTAACCGACTGCAAGACTTCAAATTTGTTATGAATGTTGTCCATGGATTTTGTTCTTGCTTGGAGTTCCAAATACAACCTATCTACACATTGGAACATGGACCTCCTTAGTTCTTCTTGTAAAGATAAACCCTCATCTTTAGCTTTTACACCCGGCATCGTCTTTTTCGATCTTTTTCTGCTTCTCTTTTCAATAGCAATTCCCATTTCTTCACATTTCTGGGAAGCGAAGTCCAAAGCATCACTAACTAAAGATTCTCTGCTTTCCTTAATAAAAAGTTCCAATGCTCTTAGTTTATTTAAAGCCTTGTCCAAGGAAATCCCTTGAATTTTCAGGTAGTGTTGAGTGTGGTTGATTTATTAAAGCATTCACATATTACACCAAAGCAAGAATCTGACAAAGAATCGGCTTACCTGTAATTTACAGGCTCATCGTCGTCATCAGTCAGTCTTTCCCCAACCTAAAGCTTAAATCAGGACTTCTGACACCAGAAAACTAACCAGTCTATAATAGGGCCCGATTTAGAAAATTCTTGACTTTAGACACAACTCGGGATGGGCCGATGGGGGCCCCCTAACAGTGATGTGGACGTAAAATTTCCAAAATTGACACACACAAAAAATAATCATGAATCATTGTGAAAGTATCATTTTACCGAGAATTGGCTATTTGAAGCGTAGAAGCCTTGAGCATTATCAAATAACAAAAAGCAATACAACATATTAACTTCTTCATTAAATTAAAACACCAATACAATGCAACCAGAAAAACTTAATCCCTTATATACACTATAACATACATATGATGAACTATACATATAACTGTACATAAGATGAACCAATCAATCAAATTTGAAAGGATATATAAAAAAAATTGATATTGAAAAAGGTAAAATAAAAAAGAACTGAATTGGAAATTTTCTTTTTGGGGGTTTTTGGGACCCCCCAACATTCGGGGGCCCCTAGGCCCGGGCCTGCCGGGCCTAGTGGAAAATTAGGGCCTGGTCTATAAGGACTTTGCTTAAAATAAAGACTATCAGTCTATTTAATGATTTTCATGCGTTTATTGCACTTCTAGGATAAATACGGTTACGTACAAAATTTTAAAATACACCAAGAAAAGTTCGTGGGTTCTGGAATACGACGAAGAATGTCGGGCGATTCTCAGCAACTTAGTGTCAGCTCTATGGCATCTCTCAGCACCATAGGCGTAGCGTGCTTCTAACCTTTTTTTTTTTTTTTTTTTTGGGGGGGGGGCACGAATTGAATTCAGTTAGGGCCCTCCTCGGAGCTTTGACTACCGGACGGTCCTTAAAATATGAAATATTGGGATTTTTTGAAATTGAATAAAAATAGAATTCATGTTTGAGTAGTTAGTTATACAATGAGAAAAATAAATATAATATTATTAAAATCAGAAAAAAAATATAGCATCGAATTTATGCTATGGATCATATCATATTGTTAAAATCTATGTTAAGGCTAAAGACATAATCGGAATCTTCAGTTTCACAGTTTGAAAAGGCGGCAAAGAACCCAGCTTTCTTAAAAGTTTTCTAGAATTTTATGGTTGTAACTGAACTTCTATTAACGTTTTAATTTATTTCAAGTTAAGTGGGGGGGGGGCATGTGAAATGTTGGAAGTCGCTAAAATATGCAAGTGTAATATTTTATAAAAACAATAACGTTCTTTTCTAATTTTTTTTTTAATTAAAAATATAATTTTTTGTAGTAAAGTTATCATTCAATTTTAAAAAAGGCCCCTCTCGTGGGGCCCCCTTAGTAAGTGGGGCCCGGGGCGGACCGCCCGCCCCCCCCCCCCCCCCCGCCTCCGCCTTGGTCCGCCACTGGACCTTCGTAATGCTTTTTTCAGTCCTAGAGAACTATGCTCTGCCGAATTCATCCCAAAAAAAACACGAGAGTGCAGGTTTCAAGTTACTGGAGAAAGCGATGACGTCAGCCAAACTACCGACGAGCCCCGTACGAGTTCATCGTTTTTCGGCTCCTGATTGGCAAAATGGAGCAGTAGAGACGCTTCTGATTCATGCTAAAGGTTTATTACTTCAAAAGACCTCTTCTTAAAAAGCCGAAAATATAGTGTTGGCATCGATTCCGAATATTAATCGTGAAAGCGATGAAGTCAGATTATCGAAATTACCGATTTTCTAAGAAACACGGAGCACCGTAGGTCTAGAAAGTGTTTTCGGCCCCGTAGCGGCCAAAATTAACTCTACAGACACCGTTCAAAGTGTTTCTTGAAGCTCATGTAGGCCCAGAAGCATAGCCAAAATTATCCTGCAACTGTTGTTATTGTTGTTGTTGCTAATGCCCCCTGGTTGGAGGTTCCATTCACCACGTCCTAAAGGCTATTGGGCTGAAAGGGGCGGCTTCTATTTATCCTGAAAATAAATTTCCGGGGATGCAGGCCCAAATAAACCTTAAAAGCGGTTAAGTCAAAGAACAGAAAATCGAAATTTTCCCAACCGAACGGACCAAAACGGAGGTACTAGAAGGTTCGATGTTTACCTTGGGTGAGTCCTGATACACTCGAATTTGTTCCAAAAATATATAGCGTAGGCGACAATATGTGCCTCGACGCGTTTCCGAAACCAGCGATCCCGTGCAGATGTAAATAAGGTAGGGGAGAAAATAGCTCTAGAGATGCCGTTCAAAGTTTTTCTTAAGCGAGATTGTGGCATTACTTCCTACATCAGCGGTCAATAGAAGCGGTGTCAGTTCTCGACCAAACATAGCTGTTTTAAACGTGTTATGGAAAAAGGCGAATAGGGCTTATGCCAGAGTAGTTGAAATTAATCACCTTTATTTAAGAATCGACATTTATCTCTAAGTTTATAAAAGAAATTGTCATTTCTGAAATGCATACGTGTTCTATCAATAAAATACTCATGCAGAATAAATATTGTCCTATATAATATATAGTAGATATTTCTAATTTGTCTCATATAAAAATTTCAAATTTAGTTGAAAGACCAGAATTTCAGTGATACCTCTTTTTTACTTGCCAAACAAATTGCAAAAGATAGCCCTTCTGACTCTTTAATCCATTTAGTCTTATTGCACCGAAAAGTTTTATTAAATTTCAAATTTAATGGAATAACACCGAGCTGAACTTTAATGTAATTCCCTCTCAACAACTCCGATGCGAAGAGCTTTTCAGGGCAACATCTTATTCCATTACCGTCCTGTTACAAGAAGGTTTTTAATTTACGCACAAAGTTTTGGCGGAGAGAAACTTGCAAATTTGGGATAATAGATAATTTTATTAATTTCATGTATATCATTCGATGTGCACATTAGACGACCGCTGTAATTTATATCTGGACTCGAAAATATGTAACGAACGTTTTATAACAATAAATTATCATATTCAGGAATGTTATTCTACTAGAAATTGAACATTCAAATAAAAAGTTGTTTAAATTGTAAACGTTTGACTTGAAATGAAAATTTATTAGTTTCTGAATGCAAATGAAGCTATTCTTCACAAATTTTTGAACACGTATAAAATCACATAAATTCGAAACATCGTTTTGATAATTTATGCTCATATGTGTAAGTTCGTTTAATTTTAAAGAAGGAAACATCGGATATAAATTTAAACTTTAGTTTGAACTAAATGACTGAGTGCTTCAAATGTTTTCCGCAGTAAGAAATTTTTGCATAAGTAAAATTACAAGCTAAACATTTATAACATCTGTACTTGATCACTGAAGTAGACGGTTATATGAATAAAATAGTTCAACACCTGAATCATACAGTGCTATTTCTTTTCTAGAAATCACTCTTCTACATAATCAAACTTTAATTTAGAAATCTGTACACTAATACGCTGTCGTCCAATATCGTCTTTCCTACGAGACACGCAGAATAATCTGGCTAAATTTCTCTTCGTTTTTGAAACCACTAGTCTGAACGCTAGTTTATTTCTTTTAACTTAGAGCAGATTCAACAGGCGAAAACACACTAGAACTACTGAAAGTAAATTATCTTTTCATTCACAGCTTGCACGCCTACTATGTCGTTTGGTCATGTGACTATGTTATACTTCAGTTACTAATACGTCAATATGTATACTTGCCTATGGTTCCTTTCTAGATATGTTTTTGAAAATGGAGATTGCAAAGCGAACTCGTAGAAAACTGGTTGGAAACCAACAATAATAATACAGTACCTGATATATTTGAGACAGCGATGCTCCCAGTATTGTTCGTTAAAACACCATTCCGTAAGACTAAATGATTAAAAGTAAATTAACATTATAAGTCATAGATTTACCTTTAAAGAAAATAAAACTGAATGAAAATGGTCTTTTTAATGAAAATATAAATATTAAACAACTATACAAACAAGTCTGATTCTAATTTCTATGGTTTCGCTTTACAACACTTTCCACAACGAATTTTTTTGAAATTATTCATTTCATGTGAGATTCAAAGTAAAATATAGATTTTGAAGAGAATACAAATTAGGAGGATCATTTGATAAATCCATGCAAAAGCCGTGAGAGGGCGTTACTGTATTGAAATTGTTGGCGCTCTCACATTTAACATGCTTCAGAGGTACACATGACAAATCGTAAATAGATTCGATGTCTGTGACTGGCAATTAATTTTATTTGTCGCTGAACTCCTGTTCTGGTCACACAATGGAGAAAAATGGCTTCCCCCGTATTGATAAAACATTACTATATAAGAGGCGAAACGGTGACAGTGTTACGGGGTGTTGGCATTTTATGTTGAGAGAAGGGGCCATGGAGAGTTACAAACCCATTTTGTAAAAAGACAACACCTCGTTAATATAATAGAAATGCCTTTGATAAGATGGAGAAAGACGTGTCAAGCAATAGCGGAGATGGGAAATGGTTAAACCTCACAGCCGGAAGCAAAGATATTTTAGCACTAACAGGAAGGGGGGGGGGTTTGATTTTATGGAGGTGAGATTTTATGGATGAGGGACTGAGCCATACGTGTAAGAGGTCAAAGGTTCAGAAGTTAATGAAGTCGGGGACGGAGAGCGTGAGAAGATAGAAATATAAGGAAGAACCTAAGAAAATACCTTCAAGCCAATGATAGGGCTGAGGGAGGATCAAGAATGGGAAGAACCTACCAATAAGATCTCTAAGGGGTGGAATTAATGAAGTGGAAGTAGGATATTTCAAAGAGGTGAAGACAAGATACAGAGATTGATATGTTATAAAACCATGAGATATTGTTATAAAACCATGTGCTTTATAACTTGCTCAATTGTAATTTAAATGCATTAAAAATATATCGAATGAAATTATCTCCACTGGGAACGCTGCATGCCAAGTAGGACAACCTTTCGAGTCTTTTGCGCATGCGATGGCGTCATATGCATCTTGGCGACATATTGAATGAACAGGTTATTCTGGTCTCGGTGAGAAGTCACTCTCTACTTGGCTGCGTTTGAGGCGGTACTTTTTTTGTGTGTGCGTGTGGTATGGGGTGCTGGGAGTGACAGAGATGGATTTAGGCATACAACCATTTCTTACCTTTTTTAAGTGAATGTTCCTGATGAATACTTTTAAAATTAATAAAGCAAACTGTTGATGTCGTCAAACGACTTGTCTGTATAGTAACTTATTTTTATTATCTTTTTTTGAGTTCTGCACGTGGTGCACCCGAGCCACGTGGGTGTTCATAAAATGAAGGAGTAAGTTTCCCTCCTTCAAACTTAAATTAAGTCTGATTTATATCTTTGTAACTCTACAGTGAGAAGTAATTCTGGGTTAATTTTATAAAATTACTATCTTAATGTGCTGCTATTTTAATAAATTTATTTTAATTCTTTGTCTTAACGCCTTCTTTGTTTTAACGCTATTCTTTGTCTTACTCCTGGCCACTTTAGTCACTGTCACAGATATAACAGATAGAGATAGAGAGACGGGGAGATTTAGAGATGAAATACAGATTGCTCCTAGGTACATTGTGAACAGAGCTCGTAAAGTTAACTACGGAAGAAGCCCATGATTCCGACAGCTGAAAGGAGCGAACAAGTCTGATTGCAATGACTCGCACCACCCAGAGCGCCACGCCCATCATGGCCGCTGAAAGGAGCATGGACCATGCGAAATCTCGTACCACCCAGAGCCCTGCCGCATCAGCAGATTAGGTCTACGCCAAAGAGTCCCTTGTCCACCCCGCCTCAAGTTCAAAGCCTGGCCGTCAAACACCCCCAGTAATCCATTCCGTGCAGAATTCCAAGCGTCACCCGATGACCAGACAACCAACCCAAAGTATAGTGACTGTGTAAGTTCTCTATCCTGTCAGTTGAAAATGCTCTTTCGCCGATTTAAGAATGGATTAAGAAGTTAGGGAGTTTCTTGAATGTGCTGAGGGGAAGTTAATTGAATTTAATGAGGGAGTGATGTATTGGTTTATTTCAAATGAATGGAATTATATATTTTATCTGTACATATGAATTTGAAAATGCTATTGTGTAAATACATTTGCGTTGAAATGTTTAATAAATCAATGTATTGTTAACTCATGAGCAATCATTGTTGTCATATTGACTGAGAATTTCCCACTATACTATCACTGTCACAGACAGGAACTATATCCGGGATTGATAAATTTTATATAGAATCTGCACCTTTGCTTAAAAGGATTTACAAGGGGTTAATTGGTTTCCGTTGCGGCCGATTGAGCACAATAACTCTAAACATCTTGGTCGTCCTGCTGAGGTTACTATGCTAGGAATTATTGGAAAAATCCATGATATGGTGATGACTGATAGACGATTAAAAGTACGTTAGTTTTCTGGGGCTGTCGTCATCTCACCAGGACGCATGTATTTAATATTTTATATTGTATTCGGATACAAGAAAGGTGTCGGCAAGGTGGGTGCTGCGTTTTCTAGCAATATTTTGCTTACAAAACTTAAACAACTTAACATTTGGAAGCACAATTCATACAGATGTTTCAAAAAAATGTAGAGGACTTTCGGGTCGAATCTAACAGTTCATGAAACAAGGATACATCGCTACCATCCAAAAACAGAAGGATGGTAAAAACAGCGGGTTGAAACAGGTGATCCTCCATCAAAAAGGTTCCATCAGCAGGTAAAGTTATAGCCACTACTTGGAAAAGGGCAAAACAATCCTTGAGGAGAACTATGCATCTGTACTAGAGCTCATTCAGCTGGTTCATTCGCCGTGATTGCGGCGGCTAAACTTCTAGAATTACATCAAAAATTGTTTCCTTTCCTCCTTATTCTCCACATTTGTCCCTCATGGACTACTACTTGATCTCAAGTATGAAAAAAATTCTTGCGGGGAAGAAATTTGCGATGTGATTAGTGAAGCAAACTCTTATTTTGAAGAGTTGGTCAAATCTTCCTCTATGGAAGGGATAAGAAAGTTCGAAAATCATCGGACCAATTGTTTTGGCCTTATGGGATATTATGTAGAAGAATGAAAGAATTTTTTTAAGTAACAAAAAGTTTTTTTCATAAGTCTTACACGGACTTATCAAATGGCCCTCGTTATCAAATAATACTACTAAACTGCTTACTCAAGGAAACTTCAACTGAAAAATCCATATCCTTTATAAAACTTTCCCTATAAAACGGCAACAGATTTCACCTTATCGTATTAAACAATAAACTGTAGCTGCGTGAAACACGAAAACTGTGCTTAAAAAATGTGTAAAATGGAATAATTTTCTGTTAGAAAATAAATGGCACCGTAATAAAAAAATGACAGGGTTGCAGGGGAAAATATTTAAATAAGGAGCTTCATATTTTATTCAAATACAGATCTGTTGCTTTCGGTATAACGATACGTTAAAGGTAACATCAAAATATGTTATTGCTAGCAAGTAATAAAAAATTTAATAAAATGGAAATTTCTCGTCTGTTGGGAGGAAAACAAGAGCTGGTAGTTTTGGAGAAAGTAAATTATGACTTCAAAACATAATTTACTTTCAAGTAGCAGAAAGAAAAAAAACTTATTTCCCGTTATACACAAAGCCAAAATCAATCATTATTCAGCGTGGCAAAAATAAACATTTGTATATGCTCAAAAAATGTAAATTTGGCCAGATGTATTATTATACCCTTATAAGATTTATTTTAGCAACAAAGGGTATCTACGAAGATTATATTAAAAAGAAACATGCCGTCCACGACAGAGAAAATTAAAATTAATAAAATATTAAAAGATATTTTCAACTTTGATTCTGTTGTGCCACAGCTGAAAAAAAATGATGCAGGGGAAGCAGAGTATGGCATTCAATTATTATAAAACAGGTAACAACAAATTTCGAGAACTGAAATGATAGATACAGATTTTCAGGATCGGATAAGGGTTATTAGTAAATAATAAGTTTGGATTTAAAGTTATTAGGTACGAGACAAGTTTCTTTTCAATAGTTAACTTTCGATGTGGGCAGAAACAGGCCATCGGGCTGAATAACGTAGAAGAACATTGACCATTAGAGATCAATGTTCAATGAGGAGGTTCTCAAACTAATGAAGTGCGCGTACCCCAAGGATACGCGGTAAATTATCAGGCGGTACTCAACAAATACTCAGGGGAAATTTCCCAGCAGCACGAGAAAACCTTAGGTAGAGGGAGATTACTCCCTTTTGATCTGCAAAACTTACCATGTTGTTAATTTCTATTCGATGCATATTTAGATATAATCTGTACCATCAAGTCTATCCCACTGTTTTTATGAGTGAATGGTCCTTTATTAATAGTGTACGTATTATGTCAGTACTCCAACCTAAATTTAGAGACGGATCTCAACGGTACAGTTTCATCTATAAATGACAAGACATCAGAAAGATCATCTGAGTTGTGAAGATTCGTGCCTGTTACCAAACTGCTTCCAGGATTTAAAGTCTTTTCTTTCCAGAATTCAGTCGGAAAATTTTGATTTCAAACCGTTGTGATTAGGTTTACTTTTTACTATTTATTTATTGAAGAAATACAGAAGAAAATCTATGAAAAATTTTGACTTAACTTTTCACAAAGTAAATCATTTTGTTTTTTCTATAATAAGACCAAAATATGGCATATAGGAGGGTAAGGACATTCAATTGAAATGGCATATGCTCTTCTTACATTAAAAGCTACCTCAAAAGTTTAACTGTAAGTCCCTTTAAAAAATAATAGTATTTTTAGAGAAACTATATTTTTGAGATGCCTAAAATTTTCAATAACAATCTGAAAAAATTAAAACCACTGATCCAGAATTTGAAATACAGAAAAAGAAGTTATTTTCTGGGAGATAAAGTTTTTCCAGGTATTTCTTGGATCAGTCAGAAACATATAAATGATAGAATTATCGCTTCTTATTCAAAGAATCTGAATCTGAATGAACAATTTTATTAATTTGAAAGGCATTTGAATTTTGAGTGTGTGAGCTATTCATATTTAGGGAAATATTTATACAAAAAGTCCGTTATAGTTGGAAAATCTGCATCCAAATTCTATTTGCTGAATATACTAATCATAATACGCATTTTATATTTTAGAAAATCTTTACAGCCACAACGGAAATACCGGAACAAACCATAAATTCCCTTCTACAATTTTTTAAAATAAATTTTGCACTTTTCTGAACACGAGGAAATAGAGTTTACAAAACTTTTCCCTCGTGTTTGATTTACGCTTCTTTTATCCTTTTGTAGATCATTTACATATGAAAAACACTTATAAAGTTTAAGGAAAATTCAGGATGTATCGCAACATTTGAAAAGAAAAGAAAATGTTAAAAGTACTCTTAAGGTATGCATCCAGATAGAAAAAAAAAAGATTATTCAGCCAAAAGAATCTTTTTCGACTAGTTTTGAATCCCGTATTAATCAACCGCTTGAGAGAAGAATAGAATATTTTAGACACGTCGGGGAGAACAGAGAATTTCTTTTCTAAATATAATTCTTTAAACAAACTTTAACTTCGAAGCATTGAACTTACGAAACATAATTTTTAAAATACTGATATACCAAAATTCGTTTTCCAAACTGTGAATTTACAAAATCTAATAAGTTTATGGAAATGACGAGTCTTAAAAAATTTAAGTTCATCAGACAATTCTCAAATATTTCGTAACCACTTGTTTGCTAAGTATTCAGAGGCCTAGTCTCTGCTCTTCTAAGATAGATCACGGTATTGAGAGCGACAAAATTTGTTCCTAGTAAATTCTATTCCTGCTCTCTCTTACCTACCACCGTCTTTTGCGGACAGTGAACAAGACGTTGGCTTTCTATCACCAATGATACACAAAATCTACAACCATTTTTTTACAATAATGTTGATTTTTGTCTTTCACGGTGAAAGTGTAAAACCATGAGAGAATAAATAGCAAATTAAAAGTATACAGAGGGCTTTTTTGATTACTATTACAAAGTGTTAAGAACGGTTTCAACTGAGGCGTTGGCTGTATTGGCTGGCTGTTTACCATTAGATCTTCGGATGAATCTAGAAGCTACATTTTATAACATCTATGTTAAGGGTGAGGAAGTAGAATTTGAAGATATTGATTAGTGGAAACTGTGAAACCAGGAAATACACAGTGACAGATACAAGTGAGCTTTGCTCGTTTGGATGCAGAATGGACGAGAAGGGGAGCATGGATACACGTTAACGATGGATCAAAATTAGATGGTAGAGTTGGAGCGGAAATAATTCTGAATGTGTTTGTAATTATGAAGGCCAAAGAAGGATTGTAGAAGGACTGTAGAGGTTGTCTGGTAGTGCTACTTCGTATATGGCTAAAATAAGAGCTTTACAGAGGGCGATTGAGGATGCAAGGTCCAGAAATATAAAGAGTTTTGATATCTTAACTGACTACCGTAGCGCATTACAGATGCTTA
Source organism: Dolomedes plantarius (assembly GCA_907164885.2). NCBI lineage: Eukaryota > Metazoa > Arthropoda > Arachnida > Araneae > Dolomedidae > Dolomedes > Dolomedes plantarius. The sequence continues at coordinate 121,801,103 of OU015497.1, read as the reverse complement.
ATGCCGTAAGTTAAAAAGATGAAGAAGTCGACAAAATCAAGAAATTGGCTAGAAGTAATGATTTACAAGTTACGCTGCATTCGGTTAGGGCTCATGTGGGCCAGGAGAGAAATGAACAAGTAGATAAAGTGGCGAAAGAGGCCACAATGCTAGCGATGATTTCGACGGTATTTAAATTTACAAGGGCACAGATTAAAAGGATGGTAGCCGGTGAAATAATTAGAAGCTAGTCAGAACGGTAGACGCAAGCTATGACCGGGAGAAGAACTTATGAGACATTTAAGGATATCAAATTGGAAAGGTTATCTGGAGATCCTTACGTACCAACCGACCATGGGAGCTTCGGCTCATGTCAGAGAAGGTTCCATGGGAAGGATGGGACTTGTAACTGCGGTAAATAGCAGACTCCGGACCACTGTCTTTTGGTATGTGACAACTTTAATTACCTAAGGGGAAGATTCCTTTTGGGTACCAGAACTGGTCAAAACATAAATTTTACACAGATTATTAATGTAATAAGATTATTAGAGATATTGATATGGTCCTCTTGAACTGGTATAACCCGATCAGACCTAGGTTACGTCTTAATTGGGTGGTTTTTAGATTTCTGTTTGTTTCGATTTACTAGTTAAAATTGTAAGAATGCAAATTTGTTCATTAGTAAATTGTATGGTGTTTGTTGTATTTTGTATTGTGTTGTAACATATCGTTTTGTTTTGTAACAACTGTATGGAATTAGATTGAATTTGTGGTAATTATTTGTTTGGAATGGTCTTGCATTGTTTTGTATTGTAGTGTTATTTATAGATTGACTTGCATCTTATTGTTCCGAATTGTATCCTATAGTATCACTTTGAATGGAATTTGTATTGTATTGAATCGCAATGGATTGTTTGGTACTTATTTTGAATTAATTCATTTTCAATGCACTGTAATAAATTCCAATGTACTGTAATTTGTATTTACGTTTTGGTATTACTTCGCAAAGTATTGTATGTATTTGTATCACATCGGTTGTACTGTGACGTGCTGTATCTTCTGGAATTGTATTGTATTCTATAGTTAAGGATTGTAATGTTTTTGCATCGTGCCTCGTTGTTTGATATTATATTGCTTCGTATCACATTGCACAGTCTGGCACTGTTATGCATTGTATTGTATAGTTTGAATAATATGACTTGTAATGTAAATTTCTGCAAAGTACTATATTGTCATGCTTGGTACCTGCTGTATGGTAATGTACCTTATTGGTTCATTTTGTATGGTTGTAATGTTATTTCGGTATCACTTCATGGTAACGAATTGGCATATGACGTACTGTATTGTTTATTTTTATTATTATGTGTTTGTAATTATTTGACTAGCAATTTAGTGTAAAGTAATGTTGAAATGTATATATTGTTTATTACCATGTTAGCACCGTGTGTGGTGCGTTGTTATTGGTTAATGCTGAGGTTGCACCTGGTTTTGTGTCAAGTTTGTACATTCATTTGTTTTCGGTACTGGGGGAGTACCATGTTGTTTTGTTAGTACTAAGATGGTACTCGGTTATGTAGTTTTATGTTATTTTGGTGTTATAACTGTTACGAACTTTCTGTAGTTGTTGGTTGAAATATTGCCGGACTATCCTGTCTACCGAGGAATGCAGGAACGTGTCCGCCCGTGGGGAAGCTTAGTACCTACTTGCGGGGTATTAATTTAAATTGGTATCTTGGTTGGCGGTCTGCCGCCCCTACGGTCCCAGCTTGAGTGTACTGAGTGTCATGTGCGGTGGCTGTCGCACGTTTAGTCATCAGTAAGGAATGTATGCCTAACGGCAAGCCGACAGTAACTTAGTATTTCATGAGGAATGTTTGTTGTATGCTTTATAAAGGTTCATTATTGTTTTTTCCAGTGGTCGTACGTTATTTTGGAGAGGTATAGAACTCAAAACCTTATGCCTTCGGACCGCGAAGCCTCCTGGCCAAGTCATTCCGCTGATGCGAGGAATTCTTACATTTATGATACAGTTCCTCAGAATATGAAAGTTTTATTTCAGAACCAAATTTTTTTTTAATTCTTACTTTTAAAAAAAGTACATCTGCTCTCTTTCATGATATTTGAATTTATAATAATATTTAGATAATATCGGGATATTTAAATATTTCTGTCCATCTTCCCTCCAAATTATTAGAGCAGGAATCGCAATCATAAAATACAAAAAAGAATAAGACAAATAAATTATTGTGGTCGATATAGGTTAGATACAAAAACTTCATTTAAGACTAAACTTTTATATAGTGGTCCCGAAAATCTCAGAAAGATAAAATAAGTGATTTACATAATTATGGTTGAAATACTTGAAAGAGAAATCGATTATGTTATGCCGATAAATTCCAAAACCATTGATTTAATTATAAAACTCATAAATAATAATCTTTTCTCCTATAAAGAAAGGGCTCGGGACTGATTGTAGCAATTAGCATCTTGAAACTTCTCCCAAGTGCCTAGTAGTTTTTAATTCAGCATCTTCATTTACCATGGTATCTTATTTTCAGGCACTATATATTTGGATAAAATTGCTTGTTAAGGTCATCAAAAAAATTTTGGGGGATAAAGAAAAATGTTGATAAAATTGCTTGATAAGTTCATAAAAGAAACTTTTTTTGGTGAAATTTTTTTTTCATTATCCGAAAGAAATGGCTGCTTTGAGAGATGGCCGTCGAAAAGAGGTTTCTTTCATAACAGCTTTATGGAATCTTTAATCGGTTCTTAATAAAATGTGGAGTGGAGTTAGAGCAGTGGCCAGCTAGGAAAGTTTCACTGTATACATATATATATATATATATATATATATATATATATATATATATATATATATATATATATATATATGTATATGTAGTGCTTTTTTTCTAAAAAAATAGATGGGTATACGGTGTTTTCTTATATAAAGGTGCATATTTTTATTACCGTGTTTACACACGTCACGTCACATCAAACTAGCAATTTTA